>VWZK01021895.1:0-11078 GCA_013396935.1 Baryphthengus martii | reverse complement strand
CGGCCGGGGAGGGAGGGGGAAGCGGGCAGGGGCAGCCCCTCAGCCCGGCCTCGGCCGCTCGCCGACAGAGTTTGAGCCGAGGCTTTTGGGTGGCTCCGCTTATTTTCGGCGCTCCTGGAGCGGGGGAGGAGGAGGGGTGTCCACCGGGAGGCTGCTGCGGGGGTCTGCGGGAGGGCAGGGCAGCCTCTGGGTTTCAAAGAAGAGCCCTCCCTTGTTGTTCCTGCCGTTTATTTATTCTTTTCTTTTCTTTTTTTGCCACCTCTTTTGGGTGTGTGGTGGCGGAGTCCCCTCAGTTTGGGTGGGTTCTTGCTTTTAATTATTATTATCATTTTGTGGTGGTGTTCGTGTTTGTTCGCCGCTGAGTTTGGGGCTGGGCTGGTGCGAACCCCACCTCCGGAGAGTGGCGGGGTCCCCGCTCCGTGTCCCCAGGACCCCGGGAGGGGCTACCCCTGCCCGACCCGGCCCGGGGGTACCTTGGCCGGGGAAGGCAGAGGAAGGAGGGAGGCTCCGACCCTGCGGGGATGGAGCCCGGTGCTCCGGGAAGATCGTTCCCCCTTGGCCGAGGCTACGTCGGGGAGCTCTGCCCTGGCTGGGAGGGGGCTTGAGAGGCCGCCCTGGCTGTGCGAGGGCTGCGGGGACTCCTATCTAAAGGGAGCCCCGATGCTTTGCGTCGATGGAACTGGGGAAAAACGGGGGGCACGGGTGCCCCAGACCCCGCTGGATCCCAGGGCTGGGCGGCTGCGCGACGAGGAGGGTGAGATCTGTTGCGGCTCCCGGGGATTTGAGAGAGGGGGTTTTGGGGAGGGCAAAGGCGTGAACCCGAAGAGTGTCTTGTTGCTGGAGAGTTTAACGGAGGAACGGGTGGGGGAGGAGGAGGAGGAGAAGCCGGAGGGAAGTCATTCCCCAAATGTGCAAGGAGAGCTTGGGTGGGGTGTCACAGGCTTGTTTGTTTTGTACTTCTTGGGAAGAGATGGGGGAGCGAGGCGTGAAGGATTTTGTATTCGTGTCTGGGATCTCTTCTGGTTTTTTTGGGCAGCACAGTGTTTTTGACCCCAGGACCGGTTGGAGGAAGTGGTGGGGAATGCCGCTCAACTCTTTCACTTTGGGTCGGGGTCAAAACACAACAAGAGACGAGTGGTTTTAGGTGCGGAATACACAGAGCGAGCCGAGTTCTTCAACCTCAGTTTTGGCTGCTGGGGTTTTTTTTTTCAGTTGCAAGAGCGTCTCTTGGTATGTTTGCAGAGCACTTCTTCGGGAAGCGTGGGTTTTTTTCTTCGCGATAGGTTGAAAATACCTTGGTCGTATGTGTTGTTTTTTCTCAGTCCCTTCGTGTTAGGGACAAAAAAAAAAAATCGCCTTTTTTTCTTATTTTCTTGGGGGTTGGGGGGTGGGAAGGGAAGAAGGAAGAGGAAATGAAGATTCTAAGCCATGTTTGCTGTTTGTGGAGTCGGGTGTATCTCAGTTTGTTCTGCTGAAGTAACACTGGGAGTAGAGGCTGAGTGGCTTTTAACTACAAAACGGTCATGAACAAAAGCTGAAAAGGCTTAAAACTTTGTAGGGAGGAAAGCGTTAAACTGATGGCCGGGGCCCGCGTTTGAGATCTGGGAGCTACGTGCCCCGGCTTCCCGCTGATGGGGGGGTGGAGGGAAAAAAAAATAATAAAAGAAACCGGTGATGAGGGGGGGAAAAAAACCCAAACCTCCCTACAATTTACCTGCAGGATACCACGTAAGATCCATCGGGTCGGGGAGAGGATTGGTGCTCTGCAGCCGGTTTGTGAGCTGGCAAAGCCCTGAAGTGTGTGCCTGCCCGTGTCCCGTGCTATGACTAGCTCATTTCTGCAGGGCTCATCAGGTACAGCCTCTGCTTCCTTCCTGGGATGGTGCAGCTGGCATCTGATTTCCTCCCAGGGATGGGAGAGGAGGAGTCCTGTGCAGTTTTGCCTTTTTTTTTTTTTTGTTATTTTGTTTTGTTTTGTTTTTTTTCCCCCGAGATGATTGCATTTTCTTTGGCCTCACTGTACCCTGCCTCATTAGGAGGAACTGCATCTATATTTATTTACCATTATACCGCGTCCCTCGGGATGTCGGGTGTAGTTTGGAGTAGGTTTATATGGATCTATCACTCTTAACATTTATTTATTTTTTTTTTTTTATTCTCCCGTCATGCTAAGACCAAATCCGTCAGCAGCGGGGAACAAACTGAATTTATTTCTGTTTGGCATCTCGCTTTTTGCCATCTCTCTTCCCAATCGCTGAGAAAACGTCTCCGAGGTGCCGATGGGAGGGAAGTAGGGGGGAAGTGAGAAAGGGATGGAATATGTTATCTGTGCAGGGGTTCATTTGTTATCTGTACGTTCTGGGAGCCGCGGGCTCTGTGACAGAGCCAGGGTTTGATACCGCCTTGGAAAAGTGAGGTTTGGGGAACGCTCTTTTCCCTTAAGTGAAGGTGGTTCTTTAGCCCCACGACAAGCACAACTTTTTCTGTAGGGTTGACAGAATTGTCTGACGAGCCCGGGCATGAGACTGGGAACAAGGAACTTTTACTCAGCAGTGTCTGTTCTTCCTCCTAACCTTCCTTTAACACCAGAACAGGCATCAGCATTTTTACTCCCGTGTCATCCAGCTGTTCCGAGCGGGTCTAGGCGACGAGGTGGTGGGTCTGCAGACGGCCAGCTGTGCTCTTGGCATCCTACCATAGGTGAAACTGCAGGATTTTTAAAGAGTGGTGAGGAAAGCTTGAGGAAAAACCTGCTTGGATGAGGCCTGCTTATCTCTAGAACTACTTTACTGAGCAGTCTTGAGCAATTCCTTTCTATTTGTTGACCTTTCTAGAAAATGTGAGTGTCTCTAGTGTTGTGATTCTGGTGTTTTCACAGAATTAGGAACTGGTGTCAGCTGCAGAAAGCTTCCTTCTGAAGGTATTTTCTCTGTGGGTCTTACTGATTTCTTTCAGAAGGACGTTAAAAGTTCATGGGTGCCCAGTGTTTTGGAAATTAAATCATTATGGAGCATTTACTGTGATAATCTGTAAGTTCATGGAAGTATTTGGTATGTCTTCTCGGTGGGAGCTGGAGCTGGAAAAATGATGAGGGTCTGGCATTTTTTTTTTTAGACTAATTTTATCTTTAAGATGAATTCTAATAAGCATGAATTTCAGGATTTGTTTTATCATTAGCTTTTGAGATTGTTGCTTTTTTTGTTGCGTTGTCAGTGGTGGGGTGGTGAAATTTGAGTCTTTAGGAGATGATGTTTGGGCGGGGAATTGGAAGAAAGAGGGAAACTGTAACCTGAGGAAGGAAGAGCCCTGTGCAGTCCCTTTCACAAAGCAATCTCGGAAGATGTTTGGTTGTGTATGTTAGAAAAATAAACCCATTTGCATGAAATGACAGCACATTTTAGTCTGAAGAAAGCGGCTTGTGCTGTACAGTGATTTCTGCGCGGAGCTTTTCGGGATGCTACGGAACTGCCCGTTGCAGCCTTGGCATCTGTGGCAGATGTTTTTCAGCTCCTGCAAAGTTTAGGGTTTGAAATCAAACACTTGAAGGGATCCTGTCGGTTTAAGAATCCTACTGCAAACCCCCTCCGTGCTGCCTTTCTCCTTTTGATAACTTTATGCAGCTTTGACACTTCCAAAGTCACTGAAGCCGATTTCGCTTGATCCTGATTTGAATGGAGCGGGCGTTGGATTCCGCAAACACGTCCTTGTGGGTCTGGGCTGTAATTATACCCACACTGTTAAGATTATCTGGTGGGTTATCAATGAAGTGAGCCCACTGTCACGATTCTAGTGGGATTTTGGGGAGATAATGAGGAGAATTTGAATTTTTTGAGGCTCAGCACATATGCCTAAAGCTGGTTTTATATATGAAATTAGTGATAAACGGTATTTTTTGCATTCCAATATTCCTGCATTGACTGAAGCTCCCTTCTGACCTGTATAAAATCAGGATGGTTGGGTAGCAAAGTCTAGGAGCCGTTCCTGTTTGGACACTCAGCCGTGCGAGCGGATTGCACATTGGCTGTGAATGCCGTTTCCGCTGGTAATGCTAAAGATAAGTAGTTGACAAATGCTTTTAATTTGGACAACAATACAAGCAAGAATAACAGGATATGAAAAGAAAGTCTTATTTTTAATTTTGCAGGTGACAAACCGAGGTGTAGAGGGATTAATGTGCCCAGGTCCCTACCTGGAATCTGCAGCAGAACCGAGTCATCAGGCTGTGATCTCAGAGGGTTTGTCAGGGCTTTAATCAGAGTTGTTCTTCCTCCCCTCATTAATTGGCTGATTTCCACATTTTGAAAATAACGTCTAGAGATTGTTGTGGGTTTTTTTTTCCTTCCAGTTTCAAACTTGGAGCCTGAAGTTTTTTTGGTTTCAGTCCAGCCTTGAAAACTCAAGGTTGGAAAGCGTCGTCTGAGCAGCACCTCCCTGACATACGATACTAGCTTAAAACAGCCTCTGACAAGTGAACCCTCTCATTGAAATCATGTGAGGAATTTTATTACTCAACTCTGAAGATCTTCTGGGGGAAAGGAGGTTGCAAACTATTAACTCTGTGGTCTTCATTGCAAGTTGGCGCATAAAACGTTCTTATGTGTTGAGGCAGTCACGTGGTCCGCAGCGAGGAGGAGAGAATCGGCTCGGTAGTCGCTGGCCGACTGAAAATTTCGTCTTGTCGCTGTGAGAAACACATTTATTTTTGTGTTGTGCCTGCTAAAAAGAGAGAGATTCACTTGAAATCTGGTCGCTCTTTAAACATGGGGATCGTTTGATTTCCTTCCCCTCTCCTCCACTCAGCTGGGCACTTTTACAGGCTTAGCCCATGGCCATAAAATCCTGTGGGAGATGCACTTCTGCTAGGTCACCTGAAAAAGGATAATTGCTTGGGATGCTCCTGTTTTTTGCCGTTGTCAGTCGGGTTTCCCCGACAGCTCGTTGCTCGGGCAGCCTTCCCGCACCATACGCCGCCGAGCAAAGTGCTCACCTCTCAGTTGGGAAACTGCTGCTCTCGCAATCCCGGCATCGTAAAGCCTCGGCCTCGTCAGAAGTGATCGATTTATGGCCCCAACTTGGGGGGAACACTAGTGGAGTTACGGCTCTGATGATTCACACTGAATTCATCCTATCCAGGCCGCCGTCCTCCTCCTTTACTAGTCTCTGATAAAATAATACTTCTGTACCTTTGTTTGTAAATCTTTTCAGTGCTTTGCAGAGGTATCGGTGTTTTAGAAATCGAGAACCTGAGGCGTAAGAGCTGAGTGACTCACTTCGGGTCACGTACTGAGCCCGTGGCTGTCTCGCTTCCCCAGCTATTACACTTTTACATCTGTGATATATTAATATTAATTAATCATATCAGGAATTTATTGGCTGGCCATCTAGTGTGCTTGATAAGAATACCCAAGTCAATGAGATTTTTCTTACAGTGCTGGGGAAGATTTCCCGTGTTCCATTGACTTCTGTGCTTTGACACTTCTCATCCTTGTTTATTCAGTTCGTTTTATTCATAGAATCGTAGAATGTTAAGGGTTGGAAGGGACCTCAAGAGATCATCGAGTCCAACCCCCCTGCCAAAGCAGGGTCTCCTAGGGCAGGCCACACAGGAACGCATCCGGGTGCTTTTAAATCCATCAGATCCCCCCTCCCTGCGTCAGGCCAAAAGCACTAGCAGGGCAGACTTTGTCACAGGACTGTGAGAGCTGCCCCCTTTTTCTTGCATAGCCTTTCTTCTCCTTCATTTCATAGGAGTTTCCCAGTGTTGGACTTCAGATCTATCTCAGGAATGCACAGGCATGTTTGTTCCATGTTTTGATTCAGCCCCATGTTAATGTAGACACCAAAAGGTTGAACAGTTACTGTTTTGATGCACCTTTTTTGAGAATTCAAACCCCATGATCTCTGACTGGTTATTTTACCCGTCGCGCGTGCGCCTTTCCCTCTCCCGGTTCATAATCAAAGCTTTGTGCATGGTCTGAAGTTAGAAACTGCTCTTAAAAGTGGGAACTGCAGTTGTGCCGCCGCTTCTGACGAAGTGTATCCTGCTTTATCTTTCCTGTGCAGCCAAGCAGAAGGTATAGAAGGTCACTTAACTCTTTCTCCTACAAAATTCCTCTAGGAACGTTTTAATTCGTCGCTTGATGTTGGTTACAGTGCAATTAGGAGCCTGAAGCTCATTACCAAGCCTACCATTACCTACCAACACCCTTCAACAGGCTGTAGGTATGAATACACCTCAACAACTTCCAACCTACAGCCTGACAAAGCCCTAACTCCGTGTGTAACTGTGGTGTGTATGTGTCCACGGCACGCGGTTTCCAGCCACCGTTTGCCCAGATGGGTGGAGTGGCATTTCCAGCTCTAGGGAAGAGTTTCTCGCAGCCTGAGGAAACGCTTTGTTACCTGCTTCATGCCTTTTTTGTGTTCTCCGTACATACAAGATGTCTATTTAGGCTATGTTAGATTTGTATGAACCCCGTACACTGCTGTGATGGTAGATACAAGGCCTTAACTTTGGGCTAAGGAAATAATTTCCAAGCCAGGCGTACAAAATGCGTGAACGATGTTTGGCTCTCGCTTGGCCTGATTTCCTGACGTCGGTTTTCTCCCTGCTTTTAAACTTAATATTTAAGAGACCTTATTTTCTTTTCACTTTCTTAAAAAAAAAAACCAACAACCTATTGAATTTTAAATTCAGCAGTAAAACAACTACTAGTGGAACAATCCTGTGGGCTGCTCTTTCCGTGAGCCTTGTGAACAGCCGTTTTGATTCTGATAAGGCTGTCCCTATCAATTGGGAAGTGTAGCATAGAGTCATTTCCTGCATTTTGAGCTGCCCATTTCTTCTCAGCTCTGAAACGACTTCTGAATCTGCTTTTTGTTCTTCCCCTGGTACTGTAATACTAATGGAAGCAGAGAGCATTTAGTTAGTTCATAAAATACGAGCGCTGTTTCGACTCGGATATTTATTCTGACCTTTATTTTGGATACGTTCTCTGCCACGCTCAGATTCTCTGGTTACAATGTCAGCTTTCACTAGAAAGCTCTTTGTGATTCAACTGGCAGGGTTTGGGAGTTTTGAGCGACCGGGGATGTGGCGGCTCTGACACGGAAACGCTCGAATGTTGAGAAGGAAAGTTCTTCCTGGCAAGGAGATCGCGCCGGGCTCTCGTTTCTAGGCCCTGACATGAGTTTTACTTTCTGACCCAGGGCAAACTTCTTGACTTGCCTGTGTGTAATGTGAAAATAATCCTTTCAGGGTTCTTGAGATGCTTTCCCTTTTGTAAAGTATTTGAGGATTCTTGGTGGGGCGGTAGCGCGTGCTGCTGCTCTCCGTAGGATAAACATGAATGTCTTAAGTGTATTTACACAGAATAAGAACTAGTTATTTAAGCTAAGACTGATTTTTTTCATGCCACAGATGGGAGAGGTGAGTAGCTGATCCGAGTTTTCTCAGCTAAGGTTTGTTTTCCAGCCCGTGGTAGGCAGTCATTCTCTGCCTGTTGGCATTTTGGGGGAGCTTCGTCTGGTTGACGGAGCGCTGCTGCTCGGTGATGAGCCCAGCAGCCCACAAAAGGGGGAACTTGCTGAACTTGAAATGGATCCCTCCTTCTTTAATTTCCTGACCCAGAGAAGTGGAGTGATGTTAACATATTGGAGATTCATAAAACTTAAGGCGAGAACAGGCAATTAAATTGCCTTCTCTGATATGTTTTATATGCTTTGTATCACAAGCCTTTAAATTTTAATCATTTACTCTGAAACTGAGACCAGTAACTGATGTTTGGCTAAAAACAATTTGAAAGCTTTCCAGCCCTGAGTGTCCATCACGGGTAATTTCAGACTCATCGCTTCTCGTGGTAGTTTGTGCCATCTCACTGTTAAAAATAAGTGGCTGGTTTCTAATTGGAATTTGTCTAAAGTTCTGCCGCTGGTTCTTGTTACGACTTTTCCTGACAAGATTAGAGCCCTTTAGTAGCCGGGACTTTCTTGCCATGGAGGTACTTAAACTCTAATCAAGTTACTCGATTGATAAGGAAACAGAGTTGGAGCTTTTAAGTCTCACTCTGAGGCATTTTCTCCAGCGCTCAGATCATCCGGTGATTCTTCCTGGTCTCCGTTTATTTTTAACGTTGTGGAAACCAAAACTGGGGAACGTTCCAGCCTGTGCCTGCTCTGTACTGAATACCGAGGGGCGATGGCGGGAGCCCCTTTTCCGTAGGGAAATCCTGTTCCTGAGCCTCACTGCTCCAGCACTGAGCTTCTTTCTAGCAAAATCTGCCACTCTGTGTTTCTTGGGTTATAAATTTGCCTTTTGCTTTCCTGAGCTAAGCTGAGGTAGGTAGTCAGGCTCTGCGGTCCTCGCCTCATAACAACGTGCTGTTCCTACAGTCCTGGTGTCAGTCACAGATTTTTATCTGCAGCGATAAAAATGTTGAACTGCATCAGACCTTAAATTTAGTGGCAAAAAAAAAAAAAATTAGCATGATGCAATCCCAGGAAGTAGATGGAGAACTGGCTAACTGACAGCTCTCCGAACGCACCAGTCGATACGGAGCAACCGATGTGGATTTCCACTAGAACCAAAGTAGGCTCTCTCCACGTAATTTCTGCTCTTTGACTACATTTATAATCTCAAAGTGAGTCCTTTATTAAGATATTTGCCGTTAGAACAGGCTGATGGGCACTACCGATGTCCCCGTTCTTTAATTCTTTACTCAGGGCTAAAAAAAAATTGTATTTTTTCCAGTTGGTTTACCTGGATTGATACCTTCCAGCTCTCCAGATTTACTCCAACCCCTTTGTGAGCATTAGCATAATATAACCATCCACCTGACCTGGGGTTTTGCCCTATTTTCTAGAAATCCCCTCATTAAAAAAGAAAAAAACAAACCACCCTACCAGACGACAAAAAGCTCTCTTCAGTGCCTGTTTTTTTAGGCTGATTTAAACTGTTTCCCTGCAAATGGATTTGCTGAAAATCATCTTTTATTACTGGAGAATTTGAAGGTACTTCACTTGACTAAAGCGTGTCGCTCCAGTCTAACAGGACAGCGTTCACAGTCAGCTCAGAGGTTCTCCCTTCCACTAGAAAGTTACTGGCTTTAAAATTTTATTACTATTATTTTGCTTTTTTATATCCTGACTCTTGCACTTTGCTTAGTAAGAGGAATCATCCCAAAGTCCTTTTATTCCTGAATATCTCCAAGTGTAAAACGGCAGCGCTTTGAGGGCGACCATGGGGTGTCTGCTGACACATCCCATGGCACGGGGGAGGCAAGTCAAGACTTTTCCAACCTTTGTAAGCAGCTCCTTTGGGAAGACACTTGTGAATTATCCTCAGTTCGTTTCATGGGCATTATTCTCATCAATACTGGTGTCACTTCTCTGTCACACTCAAGTAAACTCTGGTTTATTCACCCCAAGGTGCCTTGTTGCTGCTTTTTTGTTTTTCTTCGAAATGCAACTGTTTCACTTGCTGGATCTTCCCATGAATTTCCCTTTTCCTGGCCCAAACTGCTCCAGTTTTTACTCCCTCCGTGTTGCAGCTGTAATCAGCAGTGCACAGGAATTTCTGGAGAACGGGCTTTGGGTTTACCATTGTTTTTTAGGATCCTGGATCCTGAAACCAAACCACTGTCAGGAAGAAGTGTGGCGTGATTCGGGTTTTTGGTCTACGCTTTGTTGTGGTGGGTTTATTTTTTTCAGGGTAGGTGTTTGAAAGGACTTGCTCCCTGAGAAAGTCCCTGTTTTGAAAGCTGCAAATTCCAGGCAGATAAAATGCAAAGAGGTCAGACTCCGGTTTGGGACGGTTGCTTCCTTTCTGGCTATCGAGCGGGAAACCTGCCACAGCGATAGGCTTGGAGAAAAGCTTTGGAAGGGGAAACAAAGGGAAGAGGACTGAAACCCAGGGGCTTGGCGGCTGGCAAAGATACTGCAGAACAAGTGAGACCATTCCTGCTGCTTGCAAGCTGAGGTGTGCCTCTGGAAGTCTTGAGGCAAGTCCTAGAGGCTCCAAAACGTGCGCTGTTTTGTTGGACATAAATATTTCTTATAATGCAAGTCCTCTGAGCTCAGCCAGCGACTTTCCTGCCTCTTCGCTCAATCGGTATCTTGATTTTTTTTTTTTATTTTTTTTTTTTTTCTGTTCCTCCCCTGTCTTCTTGCAGGAGTTGTTTATTGCCTGAAATTGTTTCCATATGGCTGTGATGTAGAGCTTGATTACATTAAACGTGGCGCTTTCCTGTGGCATTGCAGTGCTAGGGAAAGCTCAGCCCTCTGCTTCCAACCTCTTTCCTCCCTAAGACCTTGAGGTTGGAATGTGTAGCTTCCTCAGGTATTATCTTCCCCTCCTCTGAGGCTTGGAAAACTGGGATCCAGTTCTTTTGGGGTCTTTGTATTTGATTGAGTAGGTGGCTTGAGTTTGCAACTTAAATAAATTGCAGATAAAACACTTGAAAAGAAGATTAGAGTGAGGTGGTTGTCATTGGAGAGCATTGCTGGAGCTGGGGGCCCCGGTTGCATATGCAGAGAAGAGATAAGTCTCCACTTCCAAAGACCTTATTGCCCATCAGGAGAGTCCATTTAGATTCTCTTTGTTTACACTGATGATCAATTTAAATGGTGCTCCAAAAAGGTGTTAAAATTCCTGTACTTCAGGAGACTGAAGGGCCAGATTCAGCTCTTATCTCCAGCCTGGAAGCTGTGTCTAGTTTGCAGAAAACAGATACAGAGGCATCCATTTGCTAGTTAAACCCTATCTTTGATAAGAAGAAAAGCTGATTGTTGGCTAAGTTAGCTCATAAACCAATCAGTGTTTTGAAAACAAGTTTTAAAAAGTGAAGCAGCTCCACCCTCTCTTTGCAATTACTCTCTTTTCATCAACTTTTGTTTCTAACTCGGCTTCAAAATTTTTATTATTTTTTGTTGTTGCTAAAAATGTTTTCCATTGAAACAGGTAAAAGTATATAAATACTTTATTTTTTTTTAAAGCCTGAGGCATCTGATGTGATTCCTGCGCTTCTTGTCACGTACTTAAACAGAACCTAGGCTGTGTATTTTTACTGCCAATCACTCAA
>VWZK01021894.1:73849-113045 GCA_013396935.1 Baryphthengus martii | reverse complement strand
TCCAGCTCACCCAAACCCAATACAACCCTGAGGGTTTCATCTCAAGAAGATCAAGCTCAGCCTTTGCCATGGAGCACCAACAGCGATCTCTGTGTGCAATGCAGACTCATGCTGAAGCTGTAGATTCTGGCAGACTGATTCAAACTTCTAAAGCCTGTTTTGCAGACACGACTAACAGAAAAGGGCTATCTGTCTGCAATAACAATCATTACGGAATTAAACAAAGCTGCTGTTTTGCCACATGAAGGATGCCTCTTGAGCTCTGGTGCCAGAAAAAATAACAGGAGAGAAATGACAGAAATCTTTTGCCTCCTGTGGAGGCAGCTGAGACCCAAGCTTGCCTGTAACCAGTTGCATATTTAGAGAAATCAGAGTCATATTACTTGTTGATAAGCCAATTCTAACTAACCTGTGTTTAGCACATTGAGATGCTGTATTGGGGCATGAAGCAAGTGAAGCTTCTCTACAAACCTGATCTCAGAGCCAAAAGCCACCAAACTAGGAAAACCCACATTGTAGGCAGGGATTTTTTCCAAACAAAAAACTGCATCACTTTCAGGTTGCTGTGCTGAGATCATCCAGAACTTCAAAAGTGAAACCAAACACTTTTTCAGGGCATTACAAACAGGTCCCAGAAAATTACTCTTCATCTCTTCTGTAAGAGAAACCACAGAGAATTATGTAAAACCATCCAGCTCTCACTGAACACTATTTAGTTTGAGAGGGTTAAGCAAGCCAAGAATTTCCAACAGAAACTGCAAGACTGCTTGCTAAGATGCAGCAACAGCCACTATTACAGGTCAGTTATTTTCACTAAAAGACCAGTTCTAAACAACTTCGGAGACAAAAAGACTGAATTAGGCTTACAATAGAGCTCCTCCCTCCAATTTCACTGATGTAAGGCAAATCGGCTATCTGAGCTTATTACTGTTAAGTTCAGCCAGGCTGCTAGCTACTTAGGGCAGCTTGCTGTTAGCCCAGTCACAGCCAAACTGATTTAGGAGGGCTAAAGATGCAGCTCAGTCCCCCACCCTACAAGAACCCAACCTGTATTGCGTTCACCGCATGCCTGATTCCTCTAGCTGAGCTTAAACTGAACAGAAATAACCCTGTTTCAGGGTCCTGATTTTAGCTGCCTGCTCACTCCTGTCACTCTGACACCAAATACACTCCATAGCCAGGAAAGTGGAGATCAATCACCAGCCCATTCTCCCCTTCCACAGTGTATGACTATTTGTAGTTACAGTCCCAAGAAGAAGAATAAACTCCTCTGATGTTACTCTCATTAGAACAGCCTGGCAGAAGATTCAGCCCCTTACATGAATTTACAGTTACTGCACAACCTCTCAGTTGCACCAGGACATGTATTTTAATACTACTACTACCAAAAGCGGTCACTTCGTTTCCTGCCTTGCTCCCCTGCATCCTCATTAGCGACAGCGCTTCAGGTTTGCTATTTTTCTTCCATCAGGATAAGGAAAAGCCATAGTGAGATCTAGGTGCGCTCGAAAAATAAAGTCTTACTAGATACTACGAAACTCCACCAAAAATACAAACCTCGTGTTCCTGCCAACCACCGAACTAAGTCCTGATTCAGTCGCTATGAATAATTTACTTGAGCGACTTTGTTTCCAGAGTTCTTGCCATGCGCTTGACTTGACACACATTAATAGCACCTCCCTCTCAGCAGGGAGCTCCAACACAGACAGGGCTCCCTCCCAGCTCCAACTGCCTGGAAATTCAGTGTTTATTGCAGTCTAGCTGTGTATGACACTTCCATAGTCTAACACTGACGTCTTCTACTTCTCTCAAGCTGACAAAAACCTAGGTTCCTGATTTTTAGGCAGCAAGGGTAGGAATGCTGCATCCATCTGCAACCACTGCAGACAGGCAATGGAGGGGAAGAGAACACTATTCCTGGAAAGCCACCAGCATTGAAACTGACCTGATTTTGGGGAAATCAGGAGCACCAGCAGCCTTTACAGTGGTCAACAGAAAACTGTAGCTGCTTGGTGTTTCCGGACACATCAGTTAAAGACAATTTTTATTTTACAGCATCACAACTTTAATATAAGTTCTATGAAAACACAGCGTTAGTGGAATTGAGCATCCTCTGCAAACTGTATTTAACATTACACATGTTTTTTTTGTAACTATCCGCCAGCCCAAAGACAAGCTCTTACTGACTCTGTGTGCAGGTACCACCAAGGTCTCCTACAGACTGCCCAGCCTGCCCCAGTAAGAGTTACAGCACTGGCAGATGGCGCAAGTCCATCTCATTCTTCTTTGTAACGGGCATAACCGGGCTCCTGGCTGTGCATAGGATGGCTCCCCAAGGCTGCAGTCCCAGGAAATGGATCCTGCCAGCAGCGTGCTGAAACCATGCCGTACACCGAACGTGCAGGAAAGCCACCAGCAGCAGCAACTGCAGGCCACTGCTGGGTTAAGCGTTCACATCTAATCCCACAAAATGCCCGTTACCTCTAACGCATCGAGCGTTCATACAATTCATATAATGGATTCTCTTCTTCCACGTTAAGCCTGGATTAGTGCATGGAGTATTAAATACTGTGTGCTGGAAAACACGTTCAGCGGAGGTCAGTAGTAAGTACAAACAGCCTGCTCCTCACATCAGTGAGGTTTAAAAGCACCTCGATATTGCCCAGTTTCAGAACCTGTGAGGCACTGCCATGTCAACCATCTGACAAGGTAAAAATGAGTGTAGGATCAGTACCCACCCTGTACTCAGCACTGCTGAGGCCGCACCTCGAATCCTGGCTTTAGTTTTGGGCCCCCCACTACAAGGAGGACATTGAGGTGCTGGAGCAGGTCCGGAGAAGGGCAATGAGGCTCGTGAAGGGCCTAGAGCACAAGTCTTGTGAGAAGCAACTGAGGGACCTGGGGTTGTTCAGTCTGAAAAGGAGGCTGAGGGGAGACCTTACTGCTCTCTACAACTACCTGAAATGGGGTCATTGTGAGGTGGGTGTTGGTCTCTTCTCTCAAGTAATAAGCCTTAGGACAAGAAGAAATGGCCTCAGGCTGCACCACAGGAGGTTTAAGGTTGGATGTGAGGAAAAAATTCTTCACTGAAACAGTTATCAAGCCCTGGATCAGGCTGCCCAGAGAAGTGGTGGAGTCATCCCTGGATGCATTTAAAAGTTATGCAGATGTGCTGCTGAGGGACATGGTTCAGCAGTGGACTTGGTAGAGTAAGGTTCAGTGGTTGGACTTGACCTTAAAGCTCTTTTCCTGCCTAAATGATTCTATGACTCTGATTTCAGCTCCAGATATTATGACTTAGGATATAAGTAATTTCTTGTGGCAGAGCTGGGTACTAGCCTGGTAATTTAGGCCCAGTTCTGGTTTCATTCCCTAGCAGCACCATATTAACGCTTACTGACACTTATTGTGCTTTTAGAAAGCTTAGGGCCACATCTCTGGTCCAGGTTAGAAGACGAGTGATCATATCCATTCAGTCTCACAAGCCCTGTATACTCCCTTGCTGCAGCAATGGCCACATGGACACTAACAGCAGCAAACCCCTTACGTTCTGTATTACTTGTGCTGTTTCCTAAGGAATTTAAATCACAGAGACTTGAATGTGAAGAATGAACTACATCTCATAGAAAGGACACGAGGCTTCTAAACTAGACTAGAGGGTCACAAGTCAGTAGGGCACAGATGAGTCAGGAAGCGAGGTTAACTTGCACGATCGGAGACTGGTTTGACAGGCAGGAGCCCATTCTTTTCTCAGACTGTATCATACCTTGTACACACTTCCTAACGTAGGCATCTGGAACATTACTAAAATCTGTCATTTCCAATGGAATACTCTTCTGGTATAAACTAGGTTTCCTTTACCAAACCCTCTTTTAACCGTAAATTGTTACTAAATATTTATCTGTCCATGTAGCTATGTTCATAAAGCTGGGATTGTTGTTAGGTCACCCAACCCAGGCTAAAGAAAGGGCTTTAACCCCTGCACTAGTCTCACGCTCCTTCAATCTGAAATAAAGACTAACAATAGACATGAGACTATAGTTGAGCCGAATGATAGAGGGGAATTCACTACAGCCCTGTTAAACTGGTTTGCATCCCAGCTTCTGCAACCTCATACACTTGCGCTGCTGCTGCCTGGGCCATCGCTCAAGGGATCAAGGTAAGTACAACTGCTCTGAACCACGAAGTTAGAATAAGCAGTGCCAGGAAACCAGGCCATCAGCTTCTAAGATTATTCAAAAGAAACAAAAGGCAAATTTTTTAATTTATTTTTTTGTAATACTGTCTCCCTTTGATAAACGAAATGTTCAGTGTGAGATTCTAGCCTTCAGAACAATAACTGCTTATGGCAGCTGCTGCTCATCTAGAGACTGAGTTAGCCTGCACAAGTCAGCTGTGTTTAGGATCTCACACAGTCCAACAGTTAGAGAAGGTGTGTCTTTCTTGATGTGGGTTCTACTGCAGGGGCAGTCCATAGCATTGCCCAGTTAATTGTGCTGTTCAGTCTGAACCACGTGACAACCACTTTGGCTAGAAATCCTCATTGTCCGTGCTCTTGAGCCAGGGAGTGTCCAGCTTCAGACAAAGCAGTTGGTAACGCTCTCGTGTGGAGAGCTTGCTGGGGACAGGCTGGAAGCTGAATGTTTCCCTTGGCCAGAGGCCCTTGACCTGCACACTCCTAAAGCTGTTCCCTGCCTTGGCTCCATGTCCCAGGCTGATAATGCTGCCAAAGCAAGACCATATAAAACCCTAAGACACACAGCTGTTTTACGTTCACAATTTCTTCCCAAAACTGCATGTAAGTGCCCTCAGAGCTCAGGCGAAGGAGCTGATTGCAGAAGCACTTACCTACATTAGGGCTAACAACTGCCAGCTTCACTTCTGTTAGTTTTACTGTCAGTGTGACCTTACACAATGCTACAGAAAACATCATCACTGCAGGAGGTATAGCATCCAGCAAGACATATCGAGCTGGAAGTGGTGGCATCCTGAGGCACACAGGGATTTCTTCTGTAACCTGTCCATTTTCACTCAGTTTTTGCATTTGTCTGCCACCTCATCACAGAAAAGGCAACTACCAGCAGCTGTATAAGACTTAACACCAAACAGAACTATGTGGTCCTCTTCCATAAGGCAAGCTGCTGGCCCAGTAGGAATTTACTGAGCTCTGACCACATAAGCCAAGCATTAAAGCAATTTCAGATTCCCATGAGAGAAAGCTGACATCATACAAAGGTTTCTGTATTTTCCCAGGAATTTCCATGCTGAAACAATACTAGATGCTGCCCCCAACACAACTTTCATTCCAGGATCTGGCCTGATATTAGGAGGGAAAAAAAAGTTTGAATCTATTAGAGATTGTGACAGGCTGGGTGTGAGGAGACTTCTGCCATCACTGAAGGACTCTGAGAATGTGCTCTTGGGTCTGATTCCTTCTAGTTGCCCACAGACAGTACACAAACAGTACGGCTTGAAATCAGGCTCACTGGGTGTGAGTTCCACAGAGAGGCTAGCTAGTCTCTGTGACTATTTTCCGGGCAGAAACAGATGACTCACATTCTTATTTATATCTGTACAAACACACTGCCTTCCCTATTTGGCCAAAATAGGAAGAATAACTCCAAATGTGTGAAACTTACATCCTCCCATGATGTCTAATGCTTCTTGAAGAGGTCGGAGATACTGCAACTGAAGTTTACTCCAAATCATGCATTACCTCTTTGGTCTCTGCTCCAGAGAAGTTGGCACTCACAATAGCCCTACTGCAGGTTCAACTGAGGGTGCTGGTACCTGAACTGGTCAAACTCTAACACAAGTGTAGCTGGTTTAGAAACATCTTGTGTCCACTTCAGCATAAACAGTTTTCCATCTGTATTTGTAAAAACAGTAACAGTTTTGCAGGAGCAGAGGTGGGAATATTTGAGGCTGCTTATTCCAAGTATCACGCTACATTGCTGGCATCTCTAGCATCACATGTGGAGCTCCTCCAGTTAAGTGCGCATGGGGGTGACACTCTGGGCACCCGCCTTCACTTGCCAGGCTTCAGGGTCCAAAAGACCATCTCTTTTATTAAGTGGTGCACTAGCCTATGACATCTTCAGCATCCTATTCAATCTCATACTTGGAACTTTAGCGACCTGGGTAAGTAATTTTCTTTCTTGAAGCAGATTTACACATAGGCATGCTTACAGAACGGCTGAGCACGAGACAGCACGATATACTTCAGACTTACCCTGGTCATTTCTACAGTTTAGTTTGCTCAAATTCAAGTAATCACAACCAAAGCGTATCTTGGTTTCAGAGCACTGTGCATCAGGCTTGAGAGAGTTTCTATGAACTCACCTATTCATTCCCCTATTTGCATACTTACGAAAAGACAGCAGATTGCTTAATTGTTGGGTGAAGCAAGCCACACCATTTGCATCTGCTGAGTAAAGAGATGTCCAAGCTAGCTCGACATATGAACGCTCTTTCCTTCAGCCTGTTTTAGCTATTTTTAGAGAATTCTTTAAACAAGCACCATTCATGAGTCAGTGAATGACTAACTGCCTTGATTCTCTTCGTATGCAAGCCGGGCTGGATGCAAGAGGAAAGCTCTCCTCAAGGGACAGCCAGTCACATGTTCTGCTAAAAACACAGGGCAGGTCTTGATGCAGTCACCTCTTTCATAAGCAGCAAGGGGAAAGGAATATTTATAGCACTGTAAGTGTAAACCACAGCACTGTGCTGCAGTGTTACACAACTTTGCTGTTCTCAGCACGGCAGGCAGCAGTTCTTCTGACAAGGCTTCTCGAGCTGGCACACCAGCTGTTGTTTAAACGAGGGATACAGGTCCCTAGAAACCAAATGGCAGCACCGAGGAATTGCGGTCAGAATCTCATCTACGCTGACCGCCACACAGAAGCCAACCAAGCACTTACGCAGCCCTGATACTCTTCAGCCACTGCACTGCTGACCGTAAACCCTCCTGTTAAGAGCTGGTCACAGACCTAAATCTAGATAGACACAGGTCACAGTTACTAAGCAGTAGTACACAAGTCTGCTGGTCTGCACCGCTTCCAACACAAGAGCTAAATACAGAAGCAGCATCTCCTCCTGTGGAGACTACCAGCATTTTTTTAGTCTAGATTTATAATCCTATACTGTATTATATATAATCCCAGTGTATAGTTTGTCTGCAAAGCATCTAGAATCCTGCAGGAACCGGTGAGGTCTGATATACCAATGCAAGCTGCCTCCTTGCCCCACATCCTCCAGTTCACCGCAAGAACCAGCAGGCACTATGGCATAAAGAGTTTGC
The DNA here is from genome assembly GCA_013396935.1 of Baryphthengus martii. NCBI lineage: Eukaryota > Metazoa > Chordata > Aves > Coraciiformes > Momotidae > Baryphthengus > Baryphthengus martii. Next base: position 105,745 of record VWZK01021894.1, on the reverse strand, counting down.
TACTGAGAAATCTACATCTGAGACACAAAAGCGTATTTTCACATTACTGAATAATGACAGGCCTGTCAGCTTCATTATCATAGGCTGCTTACAACAGATCAAGTTCAAAGTTCAAAATAAAGCACATTAGTTGATACATACACATCCTTTTTCCCAAGGCTACTGTTTCTACAGTAGCAGGTTTGGGGTATTTTGTGCTAGCGAGAAGCCAAATTCAAGAGGCATTCAGTATTCTGTCTTTCACTACCTCTTTTCACCCCTGCCTGTGCTTTAGATGAATTGGAGCTCACACCACTACAATTAGTGTAGCTTCTACTCACGAGCAGCCATGACTTGGTTGCCAGCAAACTACACTGCATGGGATGAGAATGAACAATGAATCCTAGCTCAGATCTCAGATTTAGTTTTTCAAAACAAGACAAACTGTTCTTCCCCTCTCCCCCCTCCAATTCTATGATACTACTAAAGTGCTAAAGTCTCAATTTGAGCTTTGGCCTACAAAGGAAAGGCAGCCCAGTTCAAACGACATGTTTCATTCCTTTAATGACTTCAAAACATAGACACACACCGCACGTCAAAAATCCAAAGTCAGAGGCAGATCACCGGGTCCTGCAAAGTATTAAGCTGTTACTTCTCACAGTACACAATACTCTTGCCTGGGGTTGGGGGTAAAAGCAGCAGCCACCAGCCCAACTCTGCCACAGCACCAGCACTCACAAATGTATGTGTAACAGCTGCATTATGCCAGGCAGAAGACAAGCTCTTACACTAAATGTCTGCTTAAGAAAAAAACAAAACCAAAACCAGATCACACAGCACTCCTGCTGTAGTCTCAAGAAGAAGATACTCAACTGCTTTGGCCTTTAGTACCTCCAAAGTATTACCGTTGTTTGAACCACATCTCAGGTTGCCCCGTTAGGTACTGTACAGACGTTATGCTCCTAACACAGACTTAAGGAAACAGCTACTGAAGAACACAACCCTTCATCTACAGCCCTCACCTACTACAGGTCACCAGGAAACTGCCTCCCTGCTATATCAACCATGATCCATTAAAAAAGCTAATTACACATGGCTATAATCTACAAAGTGAGTGTTCTTGACCATCACTAACACAGAGACACTTAGAAAGACACCTTTCAGACCAGATGGATACACAAGAGAAAGCATAACACTGAAGGGAAAGCTAGCATTGATGTCTCCACCTCTGTTCCAACTAGTTGCCATGTCAATGACTAATATGACATCTAGATAAAGACAGAATCCTCAGTTTGCTGAAATCTCCTGAAAAAGTCAGCAAAAGGGTGAACAGCAGGTTGATTCATCTGCAGTACAGCACAGATATTTAAGGGACCCTTTACACTTCTGATAGAAGCAGAAGCAGCACAATCAAGCAAAGCTCGGTATAGGAACAAATATCCTTGAAATTCAAGCCTATATCTAACTGTAACCATTTACATTAAGTCTGAAGGCCTACAGGATAAGAGTATCAGTCAGGAAGAGCCTTTTCAGACTACGACAGGTCAAGAGGATATCAAGGTTAAGAGGGACATTTAAATGAGACAGATGTAAGATGAGAATACAGGTGAGGGATCTGATCACTTGGACAGAGAAAGTTGAGTCTTGTAAAGTCAGAGGAAACTTGTACAATTTGTGTGGCAAAAAAGCAGCCCTTAAAAAAGCTCTGACATTAAGCAGCATTGCCTAACCGTACCAAGAAAGAAACTGGGGGGAAGTTAAAACTAATTTCATTTTTCGTCTTGTATTGAAGTATGTCATCAACATTATTCTTGATTGGAAGTGGCATCTCTGCCTTAACTTTAGAAGACCTTTGCGTAACATAAGCAGTCATCCTTAAGTGGCATACCAGCAAAGAAAAGATAAGATCTATGGTCAGTTTGTTTTTAGTGAGAACTGCAGTGTGGGTAAGAAAAGCCTCCCAACAACAGTGGGGGGAAAAAATAAACAACACACCAGTGCAGTTTAAGTTGAGCAACAAGATAAACTGTGGTAGCAGGCTGACAGTAAGAGCTCTTGCCAAAGGTGCTGCATCTACAGCTATGGAGATTTATAGGAACTAGTAATACTGCAAGAAAAAAAAAAAGACAACTTCGAGACAGAGCAAATTTTCTACTATGAAGACATCAATCACATTCTACTTAGATTCTCCTGGTGATTTTCTGAGAATTTGTTTTTCAGCTTCACCCTTCAAGGTCTTAAAGTTTAACACCACTAGCAGAATTCTAGAGGAGTAACAGATAATAAAAATTAATCTTCTAATAGGTCCTCATGAGTATACCAGTAGCCGCACAGCATCTGCTTATTTTGAAGCCTCTAGAGAACCAAGTCATGCTCCTGTCTTGGATTCACCTAAAATCTCCTCCACTTTCTAAATAGGATCACCACATGTAAATATCTGTGACTACAGAGATCACTAACGTTGTATCTGAAAAAACGCACCCTGTGACTCCAATAGCTCCGGCACAGTGCTCCAGCATGCCATCGCCTCCAAGTATTGCAGCATCCACATGGTCAATTTGAGAACTGGATTATCTCCATTCAGAGAAAAGTGATACCCACACACCTGAAAAAAAGAGATCTCAGCACGGTATTTGGTTGTATATGGAATAAATTGAGATTACCAATACCCAGGAATGGTAAAGATCAGAAAATGCATCCATACCTGTCTGCTAGCCATGATCTCAATGATATTAATTTCCTGGTTTAGAAGATCAACTCTTGAAAACTCAGTCTTAATGCTGTTAGGCTGTTTGATCAGAGCCTATATCTCAGACACTGCACCTGATGCAAGATGCCTAACAACCCAAATTACAACGCAGTAATAGTCAGTTTGCAGCAAAAGGTGACAGTGTTTTGAGAATACAAGCCTAAGCATAGCCCTGTCACGGGAAACCTACCCTAGATATACATGGAAGCATCTGAACCCTAAAATAATCCGTGTTGGTAATTATAATCTTATCTGTGCTGGAATAAAAATATGCTTAAAGAAAATTTTTTACCCACACTTATTACAAATATTTTCGTGCTTGCTTTTTCCAGTTACTATCAAGCAACACCACAAGCTTTTAGTCAACATCTCTTTGAAGTTTGCCAGCCGTTAAGGATCAGCAATTATTTCAAACTGATGATTCAGGTTCAATCATACCATCAAGAGGGGTTTTATTTTGATTTTAAGAATTTCAGTGCTTGTAAAGAGGTGTTACACAGAGAGTCAGACATCCGCATGCTACAAAAAGCATGAGCTGCTTCCTGACACAGAAACATATCCAAAGCATGACTTGGAGGAGCCTCTAGTGGTGATAAAGTAGATGTGATTAGGAATTAACATGCTCGAGCATAAGCTAACAGGCTTCCTGGTATTCACATTAGCCTACAGATGCATTACTTCTAGTCAGCTGATACTAGCAATCAGCATCTGAAATCCACACACACACTTGGTACCAAGTAGGATGATTTAAACAGTGCTATATCAACAAGTTTTACCTTGCCTTGATTCAACAAGGGAATAAACCAGCTTGCTTCTCGTCCTCTTTAGCTTGTAGATAATATTTATTACATAAACTGAATGAATAATTCTGAAACTTCCCTAGAACAGGGAGCAGTGTCCATACCTGACTTTTGCACCCAGTTATACTGACACAGGTAGGCCATTATTTTTAAGTAAATTGTGTTTATGCACACAAAAGGTAAGGATGTTTAAGATTCGCACTGCAGAAACACATCTTCTGAGCAATTTTACGCAGATGTTAGAGCAGTGCCTTCCACGGGTACCACGACTGGGAGAAAACTTTGCTGCTGAAAAAGTACTTTTCCAAAACATGAACTTTGCTTAACAGTATCGGCTGGAAGCAGTTCTGTTTGCACTTCATCTGGCAAGCCTGAGAGAAGGTATCAAGAACTATGCAGTTTCTCTAACCCCGCGACCTGTGGCACAAACAGAAAGCCAGTTCCACTTTCAGGAAGCCCTGAAACACGACATTTTTGATACGCATTAATACCGATGTAATGCTTTATTTAGCCCAGCACAAAAGAAAAGCAAAAACCCACAACTGGTGATTTGCCTGCATCCACTCACATACCATTCAGTTTCCAGTAAGAGCCCTCAAAGAACTGGAGGATGTAAAGACTAATCCAGCACCAGGTACCGAACAAAACAGCCAACTTTTGTGGGTAGTTAAAAGGTTCAGACACTGAAAGTTAATGCTGTTTCAGCACTTGGCAACAACAACTGCAGACTAGGCACTGTCAAAGTACTTCAGAGGTTTGTTTTCTAGCAGCTGAAAGATTTGTCTGACAACTATATGTCTCCACCCTCCTTATGACTCCATCTGATACGTAGATTAAGATTTCCCCCAAATCAATCATTAGCAGAACTGATGTTGAATTGCCAGTATTACCAAAGTTATACAGCTGCTTGCAAACTAACTTAAACACCTACACGTGATCAGTACATTTATAGTAATTGTCAAGGTTTGCTTTAGAAGACCTGGATATAATGAAATAAGCACAGCCCTCAATGCATCCTCTGTCTAATAAATAATATACGAAAAAGATAAGCATCATATATTATTTAAAATTATAAACACAATAAACCATGTTGGCCTGTTAGACCTCTGAATGACAACTATACTGAAAATTGACTGGAAGTCAAATACAACTTATCTCCCGTCTTGCAGCCGAACCCATATTTTCACCCAGTTACAACTTTATTCCTCCATAGCATTAATATCCTGAAAAAAAACAAACCAAACCCAAAACAACCAAACGAAAGAAACCCCAAACAAACAAAAAACCTCAAGTGAGTTCTCCAGTGCTACTGTGGAGCACACATGCAACAACGTACATTCAAGAGCTCTGTAGGTCTTGGAAGATTTTGGGGAGATCACAGTATTGACTGGGATGGAAGAACACTGCAAGGTGACCAACAGGAGTCAGCTGTTTTTCCCTCTCTATTTTATTCTGTGCTTCTCCGGGTTGTGTTTCTGTAGAGGAGCAGCTACACGCTGAAAATTTTGATCTAAAAGGCCTTATGCTATACACATGTTTTCAATTTCAAAAGCATCTAGCCATACAAAGGGCAATAATGGAACATAACAGCTCACAAAAACCGCCTCAGGTTATGCACCCTGTCACATGGCAAAAAGCTCCAAATAACATATGGAGGAACTACCTGCACTACAAGGGTGGGGGGCGCGGGGGACAACTGCAGGAACTGATTCCAAGAGCTCTTACAGGAAAAACAAAATAACACAAATTTGCCTTTGTTCTCCTTAGTGGAGATGCAGCATTATTCACTAGAAGCACTGCTCAGTCCCTCCTAGCCCACCTTGTCCCACTTTTCTCGGCCTCCAAAGAAAAGCATTTTCCGCCGAGCGAAATGATCTCAACGTGAGCCTGTAACAGCAGTAACCTTCCCCGGCACTGAAGACAGTACAGGAAGTTGAGTATCCGACCCAAGAGTCTTCTGCGCTGTATCCAAAGGGCTGTGCATTTCACAGACCAGTACACTTTGTCTCCACATCCCTCCAACAGGCCCCATGAAGCAAAGATTATGCACCTCTTAGGAACAAGCTTCAACAGTGTCTAAAAGAAAACACCCCAAGGCAGGATTTGGGTTGGTAAGCTACACTTACTGACCCTTGTGTTCATGGCACTCCAACCTGGTACACAAGGTTTAGCAGTGACCTTGGTTTCTACTGGAGCAAGTACAAGCAAAAGCCTTTCTGCTCACCATCCATCCCTTAGTGGAACCACAAACACTGAGCACTGTTATTTCTAGAAGCAGACGCTGAGAGAATACACTGTTCAGAAAGTGCAGTTACTTAGAGACTCAAGTTAAAAAGTAAAAATCACTGAACAGAGAACTCGTTCTGTCCTAACTCAAACCCGGACACACGCCTATTGCGAAGAAGGACCGGGAGCCGGCGACCCCAGCCATGTCACCAATATTCTGTATCAGATAGAAGAACAGCTCAACCAAGCAGCACAACTGTCTGTACAGACCTCTGCACATCCAGCCCTTAAAATCACTCCTGCCTGCTCAGCACTATACTGATTTATATCCAGTACTCTCAGTTCTGGTGCAATACAGAATATCCTGCAGATGACCAAAAGTACTCGGCCCTTACCTGTCCCACTGGAAGTAGAAGTTTACTCAAAGTAAAGAAGTTCACCCATGCTACTCAAAGCTTAAGGCCAACAAAACTGCTTTTTTTTAATGCCCAACATTTCAAACTTAACAACTCTACCAGACTTTAAAGGACAATGTGGTTCCAACAACAAAAACGGCAGCATCTTTTCCTATGCAGCAAACCCATGGGCAAGGAACATCACTAGCATTCATCTTCACATTCACACAAGCACTACGATCTTGAGCTCCTTAAAGAAAATCCTCACACTGCCCTTAAATAGACAAATTTATTGAAGTACAACAGTAAAACAATTCCCTGATTTTTTTTTCTTAAAATTTAGTAACCTGAACACACCTAGATACCATGCTCGTGTTTTTATATGAGGATCTCCTTACTACAAAGGCGCTTTGCAGAACAGAGGAGCTCTCCTCTCCTGCACAGCAATAGCTAAGCTACCATACAAAGACAGGAGAACCCCTTTTAACTCCCACATTGCACTCACCTATTACTAGTCATGAATACCTACTCTAACAGGACTGCCTTCGGAGCTTTTAGGAGAGCTTAATTATCACCTTTGGCATCAATTAGGTCAGTAGAAGTTGGTGCTTTCTGAAACCTGCTGGAGAGCAAGACGGTACACTTACCACTGCTACGTGAACTTAGGAGGGAAAAATCCATGCTATCGCTATTCCAGGAAGCAGCAGAATCCACATACAGTATCTATGGCATCAATTTTATATGCTTTTGTTTCAAGTCAGATTTAGAATCAGAGAAAGTCAAAAAATGTTTCCCAGTAAGGATTTCCTTGTATCTTCAGGTACAGATTTATTGATGCTCACTCTCATTTCTCTGTCACACTGCTGCTGAAGGACTCCAAAGTGTATTAACTTTAGTCCACTACTGATATCACCAAAAATGAAAATATGCACTCAAACCAAACCAGGTTTTTGTAATAGGGTAGGGATCTGTGCCTCAGTATGCAATTCAAGACACTCAACATNAGATTTCCTACAAATTCCTGTTACAGAAGGTATGCAAGTTTTGTTCTGAAGGTCACTGTTCAGTATTCACTATGTCAAAAGAGAAGCTCTAAAAAAGATCACTTTTCTTCAAGGTAATTTTTGATATTTCCAACATTTGAAGTGCTCAGGTCAGGGCACGCTAACTTTCAGCATCAGTGTTACAGTAACACAGCATAACTCATCTAGGTATAAACAAAAATCAGAATACTTTGAGTTATCCTCCGTCTCATTATCAGACAGACATTTACACTAACAGCATTGTCGGGAATCCTTAACCTTCCTCACAGGGTACTGGAGAGCTCCATGAGTAGATGGCCTGCATCTACCACAGAAAGCAAACTGAATGACAAAGATGCCTTTGCATCACCAGTCTTTAACTCCACGTGCTACAAAATAAATTACGTTATTTTGGTCTTTCCAATCCTTTCCGAATACTGTACACTTCAAACAAACCTGTGATGTAACTTGATGAGAAAACACTGACAATCTAAGTCAGTGAGTCCAAAAGCAAAACAGGAACACTATCTAATCTGTTCATGGCTTCAGCTCTGGTATCCCAGGAAACCAGCTGCAGCTGCCTGGTTCAAGTCGTGTACTATGGCGAAAATGTCTGCAATCCAGCTCCAGTAACCAGCATTTCTACAACCGCTAAGTAGTGTTTATAAAGCAGAGCAGCAAGTTTTCTATAGAATCTAGAGCATGAACTGCACATGCAGAAGCATGGTATGTCTGGGGAGTCAGGACACTCCCATTTCAGAAATGTTTTGGCTCATCAGACACGACTGACACATCCTTAAAAAGCCCAACTCACTTGTACAGAGCAGCACAATGAAGAAAGGGAACATGTGGTGCCAGGGTATCACAAGCTAGATGCTCACTCAGTTATCTTTCTTGGAACTGCCCTCTGTAACCCCTTGGTCGTCTAACTCCAGAAAACTTCCTTAACTTCACTAACATATTTAGCTCTTCCCCAAAATGTAAGCAAAAATCATTGGCTGGAAGGCATTCTATCTACCTGGTAGCATTTAGTTTGGTATTTCAATTTCCTAGCAGCTCTGATCTCCTCCAACCGAACCATCAGGTCATTGGCTTCTGGAATAGCCTAAATAGCCTAGAATAGCCTAAAATTCAAAATTATTTCAGGTACTATGTGTGCCACTTTAGTCTGCCGCTTTGTAGCCTTGAAGCTTTTATCTGTCTGTAAGGGAAAAATGCAGAGAAGTCACCAATCTGACTACTCGCACTCCAGAAGTCACCCTTTACACTCCTTGATTCATAGAATCATAGAACATTAGGGCTTGGAAGGGACTTCTGGAGATCATCTAGTCCAACCCACCAGCCAAAACAGGATCACCCAGGGCAGGCCACACAGGAACGCATCCAGGCTGGTTTTGAAAGTCTCCAGAGAAGGAGACTCCACCACCTCTCTGGGCAGCCTGCTCCAGTGCTCCGTCACTCTCACTGGAAAGAAGTTTCTCCTTATGTTGAGGTCTCTCACAGGACACTCTTCTCAGAGGATACTTTCAGAAAGCCATATTTAGCCCAGTATTATTTGTCCATGTGCCACACAGTTCAAGTGGTACTTACCAAACTGTTTTAACCAAAAAAAAAAAACAAACCCCGCAACAAAAAGATGTGGGGGAAATTAAGATTTACAATATTAACTGAAAAATTCAGTGAATTATCTTCTGCTAACTTGAAAGATCAGGACTGTGGTATTCTCAACCAAAATACTCTGCAGAGATCACAGCTGAGTCTCTGGTGTTCATCTCCAGGCACATTACTCCAGCATTTCATCTGCGTGTGCTGCTAACTGTTCACACAAATGCCTATATTCAGTTACAAGGGATGACCAAATCATATTTGAAGGCTTTCTTTTCCTCCTCTGCTCCTCCCCATCAAAATACGCAACACAAGTTCAGCTGCCTTAAGTCTTTTTATGAAAACCTACCAGGCAATATCGGTGCTTGCTATAACACAATTGTTAGTTAACAGCTAAATTCCTGAAATGTAATAACTGTCCCAAGTCATGTAAAGAAGGAACTCAGATTATTGACGAGTGTGAGCTGGAGACAACAATGACCCAGGCAGGGCCTTGAAAGTAAGGAAGCAGCAAAAGCACAGACTAAGGTGCACAGCATCCCTGTAAGACAGCAGCTGATGCTCAAGGCCCGTGACAACAACTGACAAGAAAATCACCCTGTTACGTCTTACTTGGCCATTTAATCAGCTAGGTTCACATTTCTTATCTTTTAGCAGGAACATCCCAGGGCCATTAGGACTTGAAGACATTAATCAGGTGTACACTGCCAACTTGGAAGGAGAACTTAAGGCGTGTGCAAACTTTAGCATTATAATGAAGGCAGTTCAGCTAAATAAAAAAAAGTCACAGCCTTAGGTCAAAAAGACCCCTGCTCAGGTGAAGATCCCTCCCCTGAGCATGCACAGTAGTGGAAGTATGGTGTCAGAATTGCTATAATTGTATGTAAATTACTAACCAATCACTGTAAGGGGGGTGGGTTCAATAGATTACTAATTCTGTGAATTTTCTGTATAAGTATAGCATGGAGAATCCCATATGGTACGCACTCTGGGTAGAACTATCCCCATGTCCAGTGCCACAATAAAGAATGCCTACTTTCTAAAACTCCGAAACAAGTCTCAGAGAGTTGTTTTTTTTCTTCTCCCTATTGGTACAGTATCAGCATCAGGGACAAAACTGTGGAAGCAGCAGACAAACCATTGTGGTCTAGTGCAGAAATAAGCATTGGGAAGGACAACAAATTAAAGTATGACAGTTTGATTCAAATATTAGCCGTTGTGAAGTAACCTCATGTTAGTGCCAAAAACAGATTTGGAGATTGGTTCCAGCTGATTTTCCATGCAGTCAGCTTCACTGTGCTGTAGCAGGAAGAGCCTGTCAACAGAAGTTTTCCAAAGTAACAGAAAATGTTAAAATGAACTTATGAAACCACTGAGAAAGCTCAAGGGGTACTAGATGGTGAGCAGAAGCAGAAAATAGATGTAAAAGAAGATTAAAGATATGGCTTTGACTTCTCAATTGAGGAGGGAGATTTCAATTTCAAGAAGGTACTACAAGGAGGAATCAGAATCATTGCCTTCTTTGTTACAGAAGTCCAGGAGAAATGATGGTAGAAAGTCTCCACAATGCTACTTGATAAAGTCCTACTGAGCTAAGCTCCAGGAACCTGAGCTTGTGCCCGTGTTTTTCCCGTTAATGAAGATGCCTTCCTTCCCCAGCGACCTTTCAAGAACATCAGACATCATCTCAGTATCAAGCTTGCTTGCTACTGACATGCCTTCTCGGCACCACCACAGCCGTTGGACGTGGCAGCTACTACGATGCTCAGGTGTACGGTTATGCCCGTGCACAAGCAGCTGCAGTGTAGCAGCTACTAAGGGAAATGGAAAAGCACTGGAAACTCGACACCAAAACGGTCCCAGAGCTTATTTAGATTTATATCCTTTAACAAAAACTGTGGACTAGCAGGTACTGTAAGAGGAGCTAACCAGTTAAGACTGCAAGTAGAACAGCTCAGGGACCCAATCGAGCACGAGAGAGAATGTGTTGTCACAGGTCACAGCAGCAATCGCAACTACTGCATCAAACAGATTGTTAAGAACCAGAAGAATAAAGACAGTGCAGGCAGCACTGTCACTGGCATTTGAACCCCTCCAAAACAAGAAGTCCATAAACTCTTGTTTTCTAGTCCTTACAGTCAACTACGGGTTTGGTAAATCTTCACTACTGTAGCTTTAGAAACACCTTAGCATCCAAACCCTATAAGCCCTAAGCAAGAAATCAAGAACAAATCAGCGCAAGTCACAGCAGAGGTTTCTCCTCATACCCCTCCTGGCACCACAGCTGGCACCAACATTTGTGCAGCCAGAAAGTCCTTCATTTTGAGCTTAAATAGTTTATTTTGGAAGAAGTCACCACTTAGACTTTACTTCTGGACTTAAGTGTCAACAATTTAGGCAGGACACACTCAGACCAAGCAGGCTCTTGGTTCTTTCAGTAAGCACGGGACTGCATACAAGGGAAAGAGTCCCGAGTAGTATCCAAAGGTTCCTGGTTAAGTCCCACACAAATGTCCGTTACCTTTAAAATTAAGACAGGACAATTTTGTATATTGACAGTTGTGGGTTTAAGGGCTAATACTCTGCTCATAATCTGAAAGTTCCGTACATTCACGCACAGACATGCTCTACCAGCACTTTCTGCTCTGGGAATAAAAACCACATAGCCAGGGCTTGCCTTCCTTTTCTGTCCTAATACCTGAGCATATCTCGGCAGCTGTAGTGCAAGGGGATGGCAGCAGGGAAAAATAATCTACACACATTAGTGACCTGCTTCCTTGTTTAGTGATAAAGATAGTCAAAACAGTCATTTTTGACCAGACTCAGCAATCCTCTGATTTACAACGTAGAATTTAAAATCACAGAATCAGTAGCCCATGTAACTCTACAGAACGTGACACTGCTATCCTGTGTTCAACCTCTTGGGAGAGTGGAAGCAAGCAAGCACTCACCAGAAGCCAGCTCCTTCACAGCTGAGTTACAACAGAAAAATTGCCTGCCGCCGCTCTTCAGAGTACACCTGGCTTTTAAGAGACCCCTAATTCACTTATTTGCATACCACAAAATGTACAGTAACCATACTTTTTGTAGCTCATTAGCAGCCACAAACCTCTTACTGCATTTGTGGGCTGGGCTAACTTTGCAGGTTTTAGAATGGCTAGCAGCAAGTCACAGCCTCATCACCCTGGAGATGACACAAGCAGTACCACGTATCTCGCCCTTAAAATGCACCAACAGCACCCACTGCCCCCTGCAGAAGGGGATAAGTTTCAAAACACTCTCCCTTGCCCTTGTTACACTGCGTCTAGCCTCATTTCAGTACCAGGCTGTGTGCTGCTCAAGTTGCTCTGTGATATTTTCAGTTAGCCTCTTCCCAACAGGGCATCATTCAAAGAATCAACGTAGGAAAGCAGAAAAAAGAAGTATCAGATGCTGAAACTAACACTGGACCACTAGCTAGCAAGTTAGTTCCAGGTGTTTTTTAAAACACTCACATTAAAAATAACCAGCCAGAAGCCTTTGAGTCAGTTTGGGCTTTGCAGAAAAAAAAATACCCACACCTTCTCCTGCTGGCAAGATGGCTCTTGGACTAGAAGCAAATATACTGGCAGCTTTGCTGCAGATCCAGTATATTTTATAGCTTCAGAGTATTTCAAAACTATCTGGAAGACATCTACATAACTAACTATTGTTTAGTGTTGCTCAACAAAGTCATGTCATCTTTTCAAGATAAAAAGCCTGCAGAGATACAAAGGTTGAACACAGTAGCTGTTTACAGCCTGTATTAACAGCAAACGACACAGCATTTCAGGCTCAACAGTCCAGCATCTGGGAAAACAGAGGAGCTGGATGCTGGGGAAGCGACCTCAGAAGTCCTCCTTCATGTTTGCTGCAATGCTACCCAACTTTTCAGGGAACTGTGTCTGTGAACACCAGATTTCATATTCACACATGGCCATTTCACTGGCTGCAGTCATCAGGATTAAAATGCTGCCACTGTCCTATAAGAAGGGGGGGGGGGGGAAATCCATTTTCTTCAGCAAATCCAAAGCAGCGTAACCCATACGGTGCAGTATGCCATACGTGCTGTAGAGCTTGCATCCACTGCACAGCCACTTCTGCACAGGGCACGGCAGCCTATGCTGTAGGGGGTTTCTACGCTTCTGCTCTAATCTCCAAAACAAACACACGTGGCAGCATAACTAATTATATCTAAGGTAACACACTGCTCGTCTGTTTTTTCACTGTCAACAGTTAGCTTTAAACACAGCTAGTGTAATATCAGATTAACGATCCTGAAAGTCTGCATCACTAGTTCGTTATCCTTACAGTTCAGTAGTTTAACACAAAAAGCCACAACAGCAAGATCTTTAATTTGCAAATTAAACACTGACTGCTCTGACATTCCTGTACATGTTATTATAGGACACTAAAGTTGCTTCCAATGTGAAATGATGTCTTTAAAAAAAACACAGCTTCATCCAACAGACACCTGACTACAGCAAACTAGTGAGAAAATTTCACTGGAAAAACCTCAGAACAGGCAAAAAGTCAGCCAATGACAGTGTTTACAAGGATGGATCTTAAAGGCATCTTCCTGTTACACTGAAATATTTTCTTCTACAAATACATGACCAGGCACCAAGCATAGAACACGAACTGCTTGAGACTACCCCCTTACCCCATAAGTAATAGAAACTTTCTGCAAAAATATAATAGAAGCTTAAACAGGAATAGAGGATCCTGCACTCCAGATGTGATTAATAGCTACTTACAAGTAGCTTATCTTTTGTTTTACTAGACACTGCTAGAACAGGAGTGACACCGTAAGCATTGCACAGCTGAGTGTGACAAGTCTGCTGCTTGCAAAGTGCATCTTAGGAGCCAGTGCTGACTAGGAACCAACCCTAGGAAACTCCAGGTCTAAACCCAGGATTCTCCATATTTTCCTTCTCAGTAGTGCTTGGTGACCTGCTCAGTAGAATTGACAAGGAAGGAAACGTCTCGACATGTCCTGAACACTGAATTCCGGGAATTTAATACTGAACTCAAGGTTACACACAACTCTGCGTACGATGCTAACTCAGAGCCTGAAATCCTATACGTGGACATCTTTGCCACGCTTTTTGTTCAGATGAGCGTCCTACTTTCCTACAAAAAAAAGCTAAATCGGGACATCTTAGTCAGCTAGCACTGGGGCATTTGGCCCGAAGGCACTTTAACTTGCATCCTACACCTTCTGAGTAGATGTCCTGCCCTAAAGGGCACTGAGCACAGCTCTCTTCAGCTTTCCCTTTGGCATCAGGCCACTGCCCAGACAGGAACGCAGAAGCCCAAGCCAGAAAACAAAAGGACTCTGACTGCTCTGAGCACGGAGCTTGGAAAAAGCTGTTAGGGTCATAAATATTTCACATTGGAAAGCGAGCTGATAAATAGGAGCAATCCCTCCTTGCAGCTGAGCACCTTAGGCTCCCAGAGGCACGTTCCCTCACTAACGGCTGGGTTTTCACCCTACTCCACTACAAAGCCAAATGCACAGAAAGCAAAAGTTTCAACAAAGGGAAGGAAGCATTCCTCAGTATAAATTCACAGCCTGGTGACTACATTATCCCCCTAAAAACATCCTCCAGGACATACAGGCTTAGTCCCTTCAAGATGAAGGGGGAACTGGACACATCTCGGAGCAATAAGCCCAGTCTGACCAGTACTTTTGGCTGAAAGCCATGTATTAAATTTCTTGCACCAGCCAAAGCCTTGAGAAGGGCACAGTTGTCCCCAGACAAGAGATGGCAGAACAACCTTAAGTCCCACTACAAACTTGGGCACTTAAAATAAGTGGGGGTGACCCTTAATATCACTCTTCTGTACTGAAGTTGTTGACACTTCAGGCACCTCTGCACAATTTTAGTTCTTTACCCTACTTACCACAGATTGCTCTGAAAAATGTGATAAGAGTTACAAGGCAAGATCATATGGGATAAAAATACAGCAACAAAAGCATAGCAGGGATTATTTAAGAAGCCTGTATTATTCCTTACAGTGGAACTTTGACCTTGAACAAGCAAACTCGCCTAGAACAAACGCACCTGAGAAATGAAGAACAAGGAACCAGAATTATGAAGCGAAGGCCTCTCCAGTATCCTCAAAGCTAAACAATCTCCAGATCAGACATCCAAAACACCTGAAAACCAACTACCATCCCTCCTTCATCATAGCCATGTGTAAGAAGAGTGTAAGAGTTAAACAAAAGTAGCTAATGGGATCCAGTAATACAACTTTCATAAAAGGGACACAGATCCATCATTTTCCTTGTGAGTGCGAAATTCCTACAAAATATTCCATACTTTCGGAAGGAGGCTATCAAGCACTCTTAAAATCCTGCCATGGAAAGTGGGAACACAACATAAGAGCACTGAAGACAAGCTTAAAAGATCTAAGTTCACAGCTGGCAATGACAAAAGGGTCTCCAGAGGTCCCTTCCAACTCCCACCATTCTGTGTAAGGAGGCGAGCATCCATCCATCCACACTGTTCAGCAGAAGCATTACCAACACAAAAGTGTTACAAGTCAGCACAAATAAAATTTCAAAGGCGGCTTGATCAAGAGTTAAACAATACACAAGCCACCTGTATTTTGCTAATTATCGCTAAGCAACATTAAGGCCAACAGTTTAGCAGAATTCAAAAGGGATTAGGCATTACACAGGTAATGAGAACACCCACAATTATATTAGCTAGGATAAAACAGTTTATAAAAGGATTAAAGGAATTCCAAGCCTTGTGGCATGAGTCAGCCACTGTATCATAGATAAATCGTTCTTTCTGATTGTTTTGCTCAGTGTAGAGCAGTAGAAACCACACCCACTGTTCTAGCAACTGTTGTCTAATCACAGCAAGGATCAGTCTACTGAAAAACACAAAACTACACTTCACTTGCTCCAGGTTCAATCTTCTCTGTTGAGCTTGTTCAACTGTCTATTGCACAAAAGTAACTCAGGCCAAACTTCAGTTGATTTACAGCCACAAATGCCTGCAACACATTAAACTTGAACTGAGACATTTAAGTCACCCAAGTTGATGTGACCCACCCTCAAAGGCAGACCGTCACAACAGAACACCCAGACCATCACAAGGAACCACTTAAGAGAGCAGTTCTCTGCTGATTTCAGTAACCAGCTACCTGAAGCTAGAGAAAAAAAATCAAAACCTCAAAGGTCTCTAACAGGTTTGCTCTGTCCCATCCTAAACAGATCAAAGATTTGAGATCCTTCTCCGCTCAGAAGAAGGTCAGTTACCAGTGGTAGGACTACTCATTTTAGAAGAGTTTAACCACTTCAAACTCTTACCTTGGACTCTAATCTTTAAGTCTGATAGAATACCTAAAGACGTACAAAAGCCAAATATTTTTAGCAGCCTGCCTTCCTTGCATCTACAAAAATCAGCTTTATTTGCCATTAGCCCCATGAAACGGCAGAGGGATTCAGACACAGGCACTATAATTACCAAATCATCTCCAGCTAAGTGTCGGCTACCATATGCTCTCTTCAAAAAACCCAGACTACTTGTGTGCCTAGTTTATAAAGCTCCCGATATCAAGCTTCATTTTGACAAGAGGCTGGTTTTGATTGCATCTGGCCTTTTTGAAACTTTTAGCTGTTAAAACAGTGGAAGTAGACAGTTAAAGAATAGCAGATCCAAACAGCAGAGCAGCCCACTATACATAGAGAATTCAAAGAGTTCCCATCAGGCAAGCCACGTTTCATCCCATGCTCCCTCGCTTCTTTAAATATTTGTTGTCCATAAGAAATATTTGGAAAATGCACCACCCCGCTTCCAGTATTCCAGAGATGATTTCTCAACCTTCACCACTCTGCTTCCAGAGATGATTTGCCAACCTTCACCTGTCAATCCGTGCCAGAAGTTGTTTCAGAAGCCTTTAGGAGTCTGAAGTCCTACATCTGAGATCAGCACCTTCAGTGTGAAAACACCTTGAAGGGTCAGGAGATGTTTTAGGTTAAAAGCTTATAAGCCATAAAGGCAAAAAAACCTGAACAGGTATCTGCCATTGCTCCTTCAGCAAAAGCCACTCATGAATTAAAAAAGCCTATCCTCGGCACCTGCACTACAGCAGGGACTGCAATTTTCTACTTCAACATTACAGCACTGCAGACACTGATGTCAGTTGCCAAGGAAAACTTCCCTCTAATTTGGCAATGCTTCAGAAGTCCAAGCAACTATTAACTGTAACACTGGCTTACATTGCTAGCAGCGAAAGAAGAGATTTTGCCTCTGCTAAAAACTGTGGCTAAGCAGAAATAGCTGGCCAAACGATCAAAGCTTTGACTGAAATAACCAGAGTGTCAGGCTGGATCTACATCACAGAAACATCAAACCTGCCTATTATTCTGATGACCACCACAGAGCCAGGGAGCTTTTCAACATGTGGGTAAAAATATTACATATATAGTGACTGTTCCTGGATCTGTAAGGCAGGATTTTTTTCTAGAAAAAGTGTGATAGGAAATTGATCCTGCCACCTGTTTTCAACACTTACTGCCCCTCGCAGCAAGAAGTAGCTTACAAGTTTTCAACTTGCAACTGAACGAAGCTTTTGACTATGACTTTTCACAAGTTGCTACACAAAGAGAGGCTCATAAACCAGCTATTAGATGACAGGCAGAAAGAGCACACCTAGTCTTCTGTAACTTCTCCAAGTACCTGGTGTTCTGCTTAAGATTCAGTGTCTGTAGAAATACCTGTCATAGACGGTAGTTGCAAATATGCTTGCGGCAGCAGGAAACAATTGGCTCAAACACTGCTCGTTTTATTCACTCATGCTTTCTTTGGGGTTTGTTCTTTGTGCCAACATGAAAGAAGTATTCCACAAGAGAATTTAAAAGATCGGAATTTACCTGTTTTACCTACAGAGCCACAAGTCAGCCCATGCAGTCACGATCAGCAAGACACACATGGTAAGATTTCTCCATTTCTCTCCAAGACATAAACGACCCAAAACAATCCCTGACACAGTTTCAGCTTCAGCAGTGTAGCTCTCACATGGAATACAACTCTCATTTATATTTGCTTGCGTGTAGAGTTTATTTTGCACTGGGTTTTGCTGCAATATTTGTAGGACTACAACAAACAGTGGGGCAGCAAATATGAAGCACTCCAGTAGTACCTGAATTCACACCACATTCAGCCACCGTCTTCTAGGGAGTGAATACACCCTGGGAGGTCAGTGTGTCTCCTCAAGACGCTGCTTGGTGCAGCGAGAGGGCAGCCAGACACACTGTCATCACAAGAGAACTACCATCAGCGCTGCATCTCCCACCACTGGAAAGAGCAACTTCCTACTGCAGTCAAATCAATTCCCCTCAGGCTGCTCATTGCTCCTGGTTCTTCTGTCAACCCAGCACCATTTCTCAATCTTAACATTTGCTGGTTATTTTCCTAGAGATATTTAAGTAACTGCAGTTGCCAAGACAACCACTTCATCAACACCAGCACCTCAGCTCATCTATCTTGGGCTTCCCCTTCCATTCACCACGACTTCTAGGAAATCAGCGGCCAGAAAATTTGGTTTTGAAAATTTGTGTTTGAAATCTGGCTTTTTTTTAAGCTTTCACTAGCCTTTGAGATCCATCCTAAGAATCTCTAGTTCCTTTCATAGGAACAGATCTGTTACAATTATGCCTTCAGAAGTGAGGTTTCCCGTAAAGCTGGAAGAAGTCCAATAGCTTAAATTCCAAAGCATTGAGGTGATGAAGGGGAAGATGCCATCAGAGGTACACATCCACACCAGGTTTATGCATGCCTATGCTGTCACTTTCAATAACTCACTGAAGTCTCCTTCTACTTTGCTTTCTGTTAGCAAGAGAAGCTGAGAGTGACTCAGTATTTCTTACAATACTTACCAAACTCAGCCAGGCCTTGAAATGCCCGCCCATATATGTGATTTTTTTTTAAAGACACATAATTTCCACAAAGACATTAGTAAGTGGATAATCCCCATAGCTATACGCACATTTTAACTAAGCGAGGCTTAAGCTGTCAAACTCTCCTGCTGTGGCAGCCACAAAACCTGGTGCCCAACTCACCTGAACTCTGCAAGCAGCTAAATCCTCAGATGACAAAACCATTTCTAGGAGTTTCACGATAGTAAAAGTAGGAAGCTAAGACCCTGCATAGCACTCCCCTTTCCCAATCCATCTACGTTAAAACCAAAAAAAAGGAAGGCATCACAACTTCAACTACAACAAGAGCTTTGATCAGAATTTACATCCTGTAAGTAATATGGGATAAGCCAACAGAAACAGTCAAGCCAGGTTTGGTAAAGTTCCACCAACAGCGAATCTGCCAGCATCTTGGTACCGTCAGCATCTGAAGCCATACGAGAGCAGTTTCCCACGGGTACCTCTTCATGGCCCTGGCTGCTGTGACTTAGATTTATTGCTGCAACTGTACTAGCTTTGCATCCATTAGAGTGGATACTGGTAGCGGTCTAACCATGGCAACGTGGGATTAAGCCTGGGCTGCAAAACCAACTCGTAAGCTGGGTCAGCTCACAACTGGTGTTAAATATCACGCTGTCGCTAACAGACCACTGCTGTGCTTGAGACAGGTCGAACGTACCACTGCTGCAATGCAGACATACTTAAACATGATAAAAAAATGATCTCAACAGTTTAGTGCTGCGAATCTTGGTAGTTTGCCATGGTTGACACAGTGTCATTGGAGAAAGCCCCAAGTATTCCTTTCACTGTACCTATTTAATAGAAGATTAACAAAGCTAGAGCAGGAAGAAAACTTTATATTCTGCCTGAAACTCAAACTCTACATGGCAATCACATTAAGGTGTGACCAAACATCATTTTAGTGCACAGGTATAATAAAACAGCACTCATCAATGCATTTATAATTAAAGCAAAGAAGCCTCTGGCTATTAGAAATGCCAGCTTTCCTTATAAAAGGAAAGGTACCTGCAGGTCAGTTGTGCTGTAGTTTTCTATTTAAAGTGCTTGCTAAGTGTAGAATTTGGCTTGCTGCCCGTGTGTTTTAAGCTCAGTGTTGTGGCATAGCCTGGGTAATTGCACTTCGGGTGACAAGCGCAACAGAGCTCGGAGGCATGTCAGCACTATACTGCAAACCTCGTCTTAACTTACGAGAACCAAATCTTGTCCTTCCCGCAAATGTGCCGGCCCCACAGAGCACCACGACAGGCTGTTTCCCTGGCCGTGCTACAGAGCTGCCAGCCACTTCACACTTCCATACTCAACACCAAATCCTGCACGCCAGTTTCACTGCTGTCGAGTGTAATCTCCAAAGCACAGGACAGAAGACCCTGGATGGTGCGATTAAGATGGCACAAGAAAGAAAACCCAGATGTGGGAGGTAAAAACGCTAGGTAGCTCTGAAATCAGTGCAGGTTCCTCTGACATTTCAAAGGATGAGGCAGTCAAGGCATAGCTTGGCCTCCTCCAGTGGGGAAAATCTGGGTAAACTCCTCAATGTGCTCTTTCTGAGATTTGTGAAGCCTGCATAGCATGCACCTCCCCCAGCAAGCCTACATACCCAAGCTTTGACTTGATGGCTTTCTCTTCAACACCAGGAATGTCCCCCTCCTCCCTCAGGTTGAGTTACACAACCCCAGCTTTATTTTTTGCTCTCAGAGAATTGCTGCAGCTGCCTCACGGACAAAGTCTGTGCAGAGGAGTGTGACTTGTCAGTACATCAGGATCTGTGTTGGAGCGCTTCAGAAAACTGCTCAGGTTTTTATTTTTAAAAATGCAGGAATGGGTAGAAGTTCTTCCAAAAATCTCTTTGTTTTTGTACTTAAGCAGCCTGAAAGCTATTCACTTGACAATTTCTTCAGCTATTCCAAATTTAAATATTCTATTTGTAAACATACAAGTTGAATTTGTTTTGGAAGAAACCTTTCCCATTTGCTATTTATAAAGAGTAAAACACTTTCTACCTACAGATTTAGTTACCTACGCTATTATAAGATATATCCTTTTCACATTAAAATGTTAATTTATCCAGGATCATGAATATGAGCCCATTACAGATAGAAGACTTTCTGTCCCTGCCCTGTTCACGAAATTATACCACCTCTTATTGTTGTCAAAGAACATTTTGGCCCTGCTTTATGCTCAGAGCTGTACAAAGCCCCGATACTTATACATGACTCTTCTAAGCCTAGCTCAAGTCCTTCAGATGAGCACCTCTTACGTTCACCAGCAGACCCAGAACAATGCGTTGCATTGGTGCTCTCGTCCTGCTTGTGTAGCATCCGCAGACTATTCTCGACAAGTGCCACGCTTCACCCACACAAAGGGCATAACAGATGATGAATTCTGGACTGTGCATCCCTTTCACCCTGTCTAACACCAGATCGTAGCAATTCACATTCAGAGTAAATGTGACACAGCAATATTTAATAGGTTCACAGAAAAAAAAACCTCAAGTAAACACACACCAAAGAAAGCTTGTTGGCTGCTACCCAGCATAAGACAATGTTTGGTTGCCCATAAAAGCATCTAGTAACAGATACAAACCTTTCTTGGAAGAAGCTGATTTCCCATAAACCTCTTATTTCAAGTTGACATAATCTAGTTACGAAGATCCAAATTCAACACGTCAACCAAGCATTAATAGTAGGCTTTAGACTCAGCCTAAATTTTGTCAGCCTCGGTTTTTCTCCATTACTACAGTTACACAAGTTATGAATCACGTAAGAGTAGTCTAACAAAACCGAAGTACCCTCTAAGAACAGGGAATCTCTTTCTTGGCACCCTCATTTTGTTCATCTGCCATAAAACACTCCCTTTGTAGTAACTTTAAAAGAAAGATTTAGAATAGAGTTTAGATAACAACAAAAAAAAAAAACCACGATGCAGAGTTTATTCCAGGAAATACACTGTATCTGTCCTTCCTTCCAGAGTACAGAAGTCACTGCTCTATACTTAAAGGGAAGAAAACCCCCAAAATTTACTTATAACCCCAGCTATGAAATAACATATGCTGAACAAAACAGTTGGAAGATCCCAAACACACTGGTGCACGCAAGAGTTAAAGATACAACAGAACTCATGCAGATGCCAACATTAGAAGATTTTTTTCTGTCCGCGAACATCCAACCAGAGCTTTGCTAGATCTGCTGAGGTGTACCTCACAGGCTCTCCCCCTTGCATCACCCCCAAATTTACTTTTGGTTCAACAGCAGAAAATAGCCATCTCAGAATACTGACTAGTAGCAAGCAGGTCAACAATATTCAACTATTCTCTTGGAAAGAAGTGAAAGTCATTCACACCCTCAAAGCTGATGGCTGCAGAGAGGAACGATGAAAAAGAACGAGGCTGACGACACCAGGAGCTCTAATGAAGCCACACACAGCGACCTCATGCCAGCCCTCAGTCATGCCCCATCAGTCCATTATAGGAACAGAAGGAAGAGGGAGACAACCAAGATGGGCTTGGATTCCCACAGACTCCAAGACAGATGACGAGGCCCAATAGCATCATGATGACAGGTATTTTGTGGCCAAGCATACCAGAGCCTTCCTCCATGCCTCTGCCATTGCACTGAGCTGACTCCACAGCGTGTGCCGCTACCTACCTGGACAGCGGGCAAGACCAAGTAAAGTGTGTGTACTGACGACATGCCCATGTGACATTTCATGGGACCCCCATGAGGTCTGGGAACAGCCAATGCCCTGCTTTGGGATAGTTACTCACTACCCCTACCCCAGCCTGACCTGATCTGGCACTCAGCAGCACACCTACTACTCCTAGCAGGAAGCTCCCCGACTAAGGTCAGCAGCGCATACCCACAGCAGCCAGCCTAGCTGTGGTCTCCATGGTCATGGCCACTCCGCAGCACAGCTTTTCACAGCTTTTGTTGATTGTCAGCATGTTACTTAATTGTTCCCTGCAGGCAAAATATGGTCCCGGGTTGAAGAGCCCGAGCATAAGCCTCTCTCTCACAGCAGAGACAGGATCCAAAGTGAACTACATACTTTGTAGGCATGAAATAGACCTGCACATTGAATGAAAGTTAACGACTTATCCAAACGGAACATTAATCTCAGCTGCTTCGAAACAGTGAAACTAGAGAATCGCCTCTAACAGCACTAGAAGCCAGACTTACTCCCTAACATCCAGGATGATCTCTTTCAAACTGGAGAATAGCCATGGATGACATGAGTTCAAGACCACAAACTCAGCTAGCACTTCCATTTCAAATAAATCTCCGGAGTGACATACCACAATGACCCCGTCGAGATTGGTCTTTAGCTCCTGATGAGCCTGCCGATAAACCTCTGAGGGTCAACATAGACTTCAGGATTAACAAATCTTCAAAAATAACCCAGCTGTTTCCAAAATGTAAAAGCCCAAGTGCTGACAGCCTCCGTGAAGCCTACCCTACCTATTCAGCTTCTCCCAGTAGTGCTGCTATTGCTGTGTTTTGGGCCAAAGGCCGTCACACTTTTTCCATACAAATGAAAAACTACTACCAGAAAGAAAACAGAAAAAAACCCAAAAAGCTCCCAGCTAAATTTCACAGAAAGCATATTAGTCAAATTTTGAAGCACATAAACTTTCAGGTTTCTGGCAGATACTGAGAAATGGAAATCATTCCGTACATTGGTCTCAAGATGTTCATTTTCATATGCTCCAATGGCGATCCTACAGCAATCAAATGCCTAGTTTCATTTAGAAGTTTTTTCAAAAAAAAAGTGACAACAGGTTCTTGAGAGAGCCTCATTTAAACCTGACTGTGGTTGTCTCAAGAAAGAGCCACTTGACACACAATTACACAAGAGAAGAAACATTACCATCATCCACTGAACTTGAACACTAAGCTTTTAACAAAAGTTGACCCTCAATCCTTTTTTTGCTTCACATTTTGAGTAACGTGGCCACGACAATCAAAAAATGAGGTTATGTAGAGACCCGACGGAAGTGGCAGTATCATTAAGAACAGACAAGGCCTTTTATTTCCACCTTAACTGAAAAGGGCCACACACCTTCATCTGAAACATCCAGGTACGGGCATTTTGTTACCACATGAATGACAAATTAGGAGGGATTTAGATAAAAGCTACAAGACACTTAAAAGGTACAGAAGAGATGTTGGCCTCTCAAGTTATACTGCTTAATGCACCAGTGAAAGGCATTCAGCTACTAAGAGTGGGTACAGTCACTATTCTGCAAGAGAAGTAACTGGGAGCACTGAGACAAAATTCAGTTTTCTTCTATACATCGTAAGACGACCATTCTTCAATATATTACAAAAAGTCTATTCTTTTAATAAAGGTGAGTGCTTTTACAGATAGTTATTCTAGCCAAGATAAGCAAACACTTGCACATCAGTGTAGTTTACACCCACGAGGCTTATATGAGCAGATTTTATGCAGGAAGAAATGCGTTGTTGCAGAACGTATCGTAAGTCAAAGCTACTCCATTGCATGGCTTTCTTTTGATAAGGCCAAAGAGGGAGCTGCAAAAGAGTATTATTTCAGTCTTTGCCCATCTCTGACAGCAAAAGCTTTCTGGTTGCAGAGCTGTCCAAGTACTAATTTAAAAATAAGAATTTTTCCACAAAGGACAAGTGTCTGTTGCACAACTGACTTAAGTGCACAACTGGCTAAACACTGATGTTTAAATCGTTTCAACACGCTGGCAAATGCTTTTGCATCTTAACCACTTCAAATATTTTGCTGCCATGAACATTACAACATATGTTTCAAATAGTTCAACTAGGATACATACCTTAACTTGGGGAAGAGTCACACAGCTATTGCAAACATGCCCCTACTGCTATCAGCTTAAGTTTCACCTCCCAAACAAAAGCTCTTTACCTGAATTTCTAAATTACTTGCATAATTAAGACAACAAAACAGACCAATGTGAACACAGTATGTCATACTTCCAGCACTAAAGCCTTAAGGAGTAAGACAGCCTGCCAGCCAGCCTTCTCTTCATTTAATCACAAGTATTATGATACCTGAAAGTGCCACTCACATAAGTCAGCCCCTTTAGGTTCCCCTTGTTCTCCAGGTGATGACCTCAATTAAAAAAAAAACTACAACACCACACACCAACAAAAACACCCACAAATATCCAGGAAGTGATAAAGTCGCATTTCTCCTCGTCAAGCAAGATTCCAAAACATCCTACATGTACCTCATTTCAGTAGCTTTATCATTTTTCTCCTATTTGTAGGCCACTTGGGGCAAATATTTACAGATTTTAAGCATTTAAAAAAAAATGTGGCAAACAATTAATTTTACTCATCTTTGCTACCAGTGCCTCAGGGTAGGGTACACAATACCAAAGTTATTACTATTAAACTGTCCTGGTGAGATGAGGCATTCTCAGTAGGTTGCCAACACAAAAGCTTAGTAAGATTAACTGCAACTCCTCTAACTCATAATGCTGGATAAAACACTAAGTTTTCAAAAATGAAGTAGCGCTCTGGAAATAGCAATCTAATTTTGTGCACGTGCATATGTGTATGCACACGTCTGATCACGTGCAATCACGTGCAGCCCAAAATTATAAGAGGAGCTGCTCTATTATGAGTCACATAACCTCCAGTCCATCTGTAACTGCTACGTTTCCAAATTTTAACTCAGTTACGCTTCAGTTCGACATAAAATCTCCACCGTTGAGTCTATACTATTCACTACTGTGAACACCTGATGATGGCCGTAAACTGCACAGCCAAACTGTAGGTCAAAGACCAGAGTTGAGGTTTTATAAAAGGTTGGGTTATTTTCTGACATTTTCCAACCTTCAGATGCAAAACGACCACCATGCAAGTAGACCCAAAGCACTATTAAAGAGAAGATACCTGGTGTGAATGTATCACTATGCAAAATAGCAGGTAGCTTAAGTATGACTTCAGAACGTGAGGGAAAAACATGTCTGAACTCTTGAGACACCACAGATGTGGTCCCACACTCAGACGCTGGCATAGTATCACTGTAATATTGGAGATCTTCAGGATTTACACCAAAAAATTAAAAAGAACACCGTTCTACTACTGCAGAGTCATAAACTTCCACTAATTCCTAGAATATGAACCAGGTCCAAGGCCATCTATATACTTTAAGTTATTATTTCTTGAACAGACAGGCAAGAAATTTCAAGAGGTACAGTTCTTTGCATTGTTACTGTCCCGGTTTGAGCCAGAACAGAAGAAAATCTCTGCTCAGTGATTTTACTTTTCAGCCGAGTCTCTTCTAAGTAACTGCACTTTCTGAAGTTAACTGTGTTCCCTCAGTGTCTGCTTCTAGAAGTGACAACACCTGATGTTCATAGTTCCACTAAGGGATGGATGGTGTGCAGAAAGGCTCTTGTCTTTCTTTACCTGCTCTGATAGAAACCAACGTCACCTCCAAGTCTTCTGCACCACGTTGGAAGTGCAATAGATAGAAGTGTCATAAGTAAATAAAAAGTTTTCATTTGTGGGAAGGAATGGACAGGAGAGGTGACCCAAACCTGAACACAGTATTCCATTCCATGTATGTCATATACAGTATAAAGCTGAGGAGTCACAAGGATCAAGCTCTCTTCTACAGCTGGTGTCTGAGGAAGACTCTGCCTGTTCAGCCTTTGATCCCAGTCTGAGTTCCTGAATGCCATTCCTGAATCCCATCCCCATCTGCTGCTGAGTTCAGTCTAGACTCTGGGGGAGTTTGATGTTGGTTTTGTAAATATTTGTATATTTCATTCTTATCAGTATTTTCTTTTTATTATTGCTGCTTATTAAAGCTGTTTTAGTGGGGTTTTCTTCATTAGTGTCTCTCCCTGTTCCCTTTCTCTTCCCCTTCAGGGAAGAGAGAGGGGTTAATAGCGAGCATCTATCATTCCTTTGGAAGCCAGTCCAGCCTTAACCCTTCATAGCTATGCATGAAAAATGCATAATGTTGTATCTCACATTCTGGGCAAACTCACAGAAATAGAGCCAAACAATGACAAAAAATATGCAAGCTGACAGTGCTCAATCCTTCCAATTGGAAAGCTTTCCATTTTTATTCTAATAGCAGAGGTAAGCTATGCTCTCCTCTTGCGATTCAACAGGACCTAAGAGCACATGATCGTGTGTTTTCAGGCAGCATCAGAACAGGAAATCGTGCTTCTTAGCATACACAACCCTACCTGCATCAGGAAAGCCCTAGGAACTGGCTACTATCATTGCCTGGCTCCTCTACTCCTGAAGACTGACTGCTGTCCAAAACAGAGGACAGGATGGGTGAGTTATCAGGGCAGTTCTGTGGGGTCCACAGTGGTAACCATCCAGAAACTTAGATGCAACAGCAGACTGAAGGTCAAATAGGCATTCCCCAGGCCTGAGAGTGAGAGACTAACTGCTTATTATCAGTGAGCCACTATCAGAAGTTTCTTGTCCCCCTGCCTACAGACAGCTTAGCAGCTTTGGAGACAGACTGCTCTGTAACAGGAGCTCTTCAGACCTGGAGAGCAAGCAACGCCAGGCTCTTCATCCACCGTTCTGTATCCCTCTGTTCCATCAAACCTCTGGTTACAAGCATCAATGACACCTGAAGGCAACAAAAAGAGAGTATGCAGTACACAGAGAAACTCTGTAGCACTGTGCAATGCAGAGGTCTGCAGAAGGCAGCTTTTCTGCACCTTTCTTCCTTGGCACTAAGGAATTTTTGTGGAGTTAAATGCTTACCAGTTACACGTCTTAAGAAACTTCTATTTGCTTAATTTTAAGCTTTCTCAGAAGTAGCCTACAATACATAACTTAAACATGATGCTCAGTCTTGTCATCAGT
This sequence comes from Baryphthengus martii, assembly GCA_013396935.1. NCBI lineage: Eukaryota > Metazoa > Chordata > Aves > Coraciiformes > Momotidae > Baryphthengus > Baryphthengus martii. Next base: position 78,159 of record VWZK01021894.1, on the reverse strand, counting down.
TACCTGTAAATTTCATATTGATTTCCTGCTCTGAAAAAAAAAAATATTCCCACACATTGCCAATTGCTTTGCGATCAAGACAAATCACTCGGAAGAAGGTGAGATCCAACAATACAGAACTCTAAGCAGCACACAATGAGTTACAAAAAGGAAGGAAAACAATACCTCAACAAGTATTTAGCCCCCAGATTACTTGAGAAAACTAATCACAATACTTGGTTTTCCCCTTATTCCCTGAACTTTCGTCAAGGTCTGTTCTTTCAGGTACCAAATAACCCTTATGAAATAAATTGTCTTAAGAACTATCAAATAGCAACTCTAGCAATGCAGTTAATTTTTCCTGTTTCCTTTCACGTCAGGTATATTAATTTTCACCGACCCAGCCGAAATCACCTCTGAAGGAGCTTTTAATATTGACTCTTGTTCTACATTAAACATACTTCTTGACACAGCATGCTTGGTCAAACCATGCTGCTGGGCAGCACTGTGTGTTTAATAATGAAGTTTCTATTAGTATATTTCCTCACTTGCACCTTCCCTGGAAGGCTGGCTCCCAGCACAAGAATACCATTCAACTACAAAACGAGAATTTCCTTTTTTAAAAAAGTGACAGTAAGGTGCAATCGCACCAAACATGCAGAGCTTTCAGTCAGACATCAGGAAACACTTTCTAATAGTTCTGCGAATATCCTGAAAACATGGCTGGATCAAAGCATAGGACAGAGGTTTATCAGCCTCCAGGCTCTGAATGTCCAAGCATCAAAGTAAGATACTGGATTTCAGGGCAGGCAGACAGACTGATCAACAATCAATTGAGATGGTGGTAGTTTCACCAAGCACAACCCTCATTGAAATCCACCCCAACTACCATCTATCACCAGACTACATCTTAATAATCTTTGTTGTGGTGGTCCCTATTTAATTATCAGCTGCCAAAATTAAAGGTGAAGTTCTCCTGCATGTGGCAGAGAACCCTCTCAGCTGAAAGGAAGATGCATAAAAGTGGCATCAAGGAAATGCTCACATACAGTTCTGCAGATTACAGCACAATCTAGTTCTCTACTGCTCAGGCACTGCCTGCAAAAACAAAAAGACATTCCCGTCACTTCCAGAGCAATTAAAAACTACCACATAGCCCAGTGGAGTCTGATCCAAAGACCTGTCTTACTGTACCATGTCCTTCCCTGCTGACCTAAGAAAGAAGCAATTGGCACTATCTACAACCCGGACATGAAGCATTTCATTCTGAGCAAAGCCTTCCCTTTGTCACTCAAAAATTAATAACTGAATTAGCTGTAAGCAAAACAACATCTTAGACACACAACACCCATCCATGTTTCATCCTTAAACTCTGAATGAGTCAGGGGCAAAAAATCGAGTTCACCTATGGCAGTCCAATACCCGTAGCCCAACACAACTGATTCTGCCAGAAACTTAAGTCAAACTGGCAATTTCTTGCCAGCAACTGAGGGACAGACGTTTGCTCATCACTGGACCTCTCTGGAGAACTTAATGTCAGCAACACCGAGCTACTTTTGCCATGCCAGCAAGGGACGAGAGGTGAGCAACACATGGACTAGCTCAACTCGTTCCTTAAGGGTGGTAATCTGGAACTTAAGCAAAGGGTTGCCCAAAACATTACACAGCTCTCCAGCATGACCGGGCAAAGGCTGATGGAACCTCCACTGCAGACAGGCACCTTCAGGTGATGGTATGGCAGGGGCTGTGGTCCAGGACTGCTCCTATTCTTCGCTGATACAGCAGCTGTTTCTGAAGGCTGCTGCCCTTTCCATCTAGCTCGGGGGTCCTAAACTATGAAGTACTGCAGCAGATCTGAGCACGCAGTATTAGCTGATAAAATATGATCAGATGCTGTGCTTGAATTTTTAAGAAGCCTCAGACTTTGATAGCGAGCGCTATGGTACTGATAGCCTACCATCCAAACATACATTCAGGAAGACTTGTTTTCTGCTTTTATTTATTAAATGTTAGAGTTACAGGATTAGCAACTGAAACCAGAGTCTGTTCAAATGTTGAACCAGCTTTTAACAACAGTAGCTTCTGCCAAGGAGGTGCAAAGAGAGCACTTTCCTCATTTCAGTTTATTCAGCTAGTTCAACAAGGCAGCGAGAAAGGCTGTGCTTCCCCACGAATAACCAAGGTGCCAAAAGCTGATGTTGCTGGCTCCATGAGCACAAATCAGAGCATCTGTATTCTCAATCAACCATCGCTAACACTGTCTTTAAGGTCACATTAAACACAGGTTTTCCTCAAAATATTGACACGTGAGCTTAACTAGAAGTCTTTGTACTATCCCTCCGGTTCCTACTCTCAAACCACACTTGAAATGGAAGAAAATTCCCAAACTCTCATTGCCACAAAGTTTTGAAAAGTCACATCCTGTAATTGCATATTTCTAATCCTGTTTAACTCATCTTTGGAAACTAAAAATATAAAACAAGATGAAGCTAAGTATTTCAACAAGTCAAGAAGGATGGAAAAATAAGTCAGATGCTGATCTGAACTAGTGTTCACCTTGTGTATATTATATCGTAGAAGTCACTCCACCAAGTAAAGCTTAGGGTAATAAGATTATCTCTAAATGATTCAGTGAGCCAAGTCCATAAGCCAAGTCTAACACAGCTAAAGATTTGCCTGAAGGCCCAATACAAGCCAAGAGCATCCCTTCTCGGGACAAGAGGACTCCTTCTTAGGGACAGACTGAGGGTCTAAGGCCACTTTTTCAGTAGCTCAGAAGTTAGGACGCATAGCCAAAGATCAAACATTACCAAAACAAAGAACCACCAAGCATGCCTCTCCTCGTGGAAGAAAGATGAGACAGAAACAACGTATGACAGACTTCAGCCGTGCTGCTTGAAGGGAATCCCTCTTCTGTGGGGGGGTGAAGGCATCATGAGAGCTTAGTCTCCCACTCTCTAACTATTGTAGGATGGGTCAGAAGAATTTAGAAGAAAGGCACAGCAGTTCAAGGACATCATGATACAGAGGTAAGGCAACTAGTAACCTTGCCTACATCTACATATCCCCACTTTATGTCCCAAGCTGCTTCAGCTTCTTTCCAGGAACAATCACACAGTCCAGGCAGCTCTCCAGCCAAACAAAAATATTGTGACCCATTACGATTTCTTTGGAAAAGGAAAAAAAAAAGGATGAGTAACATTAAGTGCAGGAAGAGGTCACCAAGCCATCTGGATGTAAAAATGACCCAGTCACCAACCAAAGACTAGAGTGACTTCCTGAATAAGTAATAATGGAGGGGAGTCTAAGAATATACCTATCACACCTACATGAGTAAGCCAGCCAACTCATTACAAAAGGCAAGGCTTGTGCCAGAGCCTGCCCTTCCTTCAAAACAATGAGGCAAAACTGAACGTGATTCAAATCTACTATTCCCCAAGCTACAGGTTACTTTGATTCTGTGGAACAAAGCTCTTAAACCTTAACCCAGAGAGGCCAAGAGGCACTGAAGGCTCATGTTTGCCAAGTAACGAGACCATCCAAAATTTTTTTCAGTTTCACAAAAGCCAAAGGGCATGGAATGGGAGACACAGAAGCCACTACACTAAAATGGTTAACTCTTGACAGAAGTGAGCTGAAGGAGACAATATTTTGCCCAAGACCAAGCACACGTCAAGTGCAAAGGGGTGTGCCCAAGGCAACACATCTTCTGCAGGAACAGAGGTGTTTTAATTGCTTAAGAAAAATCTGCAATTCCTCCTCCAGTTGTTTTGAGAATTTGAGTCTGTTCCCTTCAGTTCCTTTCTGGGAGAGCAGTGTCAGATTTCTTGCTTACTGTATTTACAAGAGGGGAAATAACAACCGCAAAAGTTTTGTTTTGATCAACAGGAAGGTTAAGAGAGTAATTGAAGCATTTTTCTACCTTCACCAGTTATCTTTTGCCATAGCCCTTTAAAGGCTGCCCTCGAAAAGTTCAGAGAGGAAGAAAAGGAAAGCAGTGGGAGAAAAAGAGAAATCATGAAAAATAGTCCTGAAGGCCACAAAGTTTTGAGGAAAATACATCCTTCATCCTAAATTAGCTACCCTACATTGGATGCTCCTGCGCGATGTGAAGCCATCGACGGCTGGACGGGAAATCCCTGACTTTAAAATAAATATCCCCAGACCAGAGTCAAACGGACAACCTGGGGTGGAAGTGAAGAATTTGCACCCCTCCACGAGGTACTTGCCTTCCTCTGGGATAAAACGGGAAAACAACAGAACGCAGGCGGCTGTGGTGAGGCCCCCTCTCCCTTGAGCGCATCCCGAGGGAGAGCGGAGGTCCCGCCGGT
>VWZK01021894.1:50884-72987 GCA_013396935.1 Baryphthengus martii | reverse complement strand
TGGGGAATTGGCTGGATGGTCACATCCAGAGGGTAGTGGTCAACAGCTCAAACTCTAGATAGAGATCGGTGACAACTGGTGTCCCTCAAGGGTCCATACTGGGACTGGTGCTGTTTAGTATCTTCATCCATGATGTGGACAGTGAGGTGGAATGCACCTTCAGTAAGTTTGCAGATGACATTAAGCTGAGCGGTCCACACACTAAAAGGATGGGATGCCATCCAGAGGGACCTGGACAAGCTTGAGAGATGGGCCCACTTGAACCTCATGAGGTTTAACAAGACCAAGTGCAGAGTCCTGCAACTGGTTTGGGGCACTCTCCGTTACGAATACAGGCTGGGGAATGAAAAGATTGAGAAGAGCTTGGGGATACTAGTGGATAAAGAGCTGGAGATGAGCTGGCAACATGCACTTATAGCCCAGAAACCAACTGCATCTTGGGCTGCATCAAAATCAGTGCGGTAAGCAGGTCGAGGGAGGTGATTCTACCCGTTGGCTCTGCCCTGGTGAGGCTTCACCTGGAGTACTCTATCCAGCTCTGGAGTCCTCAGCACAGGAAAGACACATACCTGTTGGAGCAGGTCCAGAGGAGAGCCACAAAAATGATCAGAAGGCTAAAGCACCTCTCTATGAAGACAGGCTGAGAGAATTAGGGTTGTTCAGTCTAGAGAAGAGAAGGCTCCAAGGAGACCTTATTGTGGCCTTTCAGTACTTAAATGGGGCTTAGAAGAAAGATGGGTATAATCATTTTAATAGCCTGTTCTAATGCAAGGGATGATGGTTTTAAATTAGGAGTAGATTTAGACTAGATATAAGGAAGATATTTTTATGCTGAGGGAGGTGAAACTCTGGAACAAGTTGCTCGTAGAGGCGGTCGATGCCCCATCCCTGGAACCATTCAAAACCTCATAGCCTACCCACGCACATAGAGGAATGAGATGTGGCATCGGCCACGAGACCTTTTGTCCTGGCTTCACTGGGACAGAATTATAGAATCAGTTTTCTATTCAGGAAACTGGCATTTTTGAGAAGACATCAACACCTGAGCCAGTGAGAACAAAGCTGATAAGACATTTTGGTCTTGTTTGTGACCAGACATGGCATGTGGGTCTCCATAGAGATCAAGGTCTCCAGCAGTTCCGAGTTAGCCAGGTGCTAAAGCCAGGAGGAGTAGAAACCAGGGCAACTAATCCGAGCTGGCCAACAGAAGTATTCCATATCATAAATGTCACACTCCCTATAAGATGGAAAATTTACTGGGAATGGTCTCTTCTCCTGATGGCTGCCATCCCTGGAAAGTCTTGCCCATCATTCTGCTCCCAAGGCTCCTCTCCCGTGTGCTGTGACTGTCACGTTTTCCCTGGAGCTGTGGTGCTTGCAATGCTGGACATTCAGTATTTGCTCCTGGGAGTGTGCAGGTCATGACCACTGCATGGGCTGAGTGTGACTTCGTGTGCCTGATGTTGGTATTCTTTTATTATTTTTATCATATTTTATCATATCTGCTTCCATTTTAACTTATGGGTGTCCTTTCCTTTTCCCAGCTGCCCTTCTGAGGGGTCAGGGTGTCACTGGGTGATAGAACAACAGGCTGAACAAAGAAAGGCAAGAGGCATTGAGGAGTGTTCACTTTAGAGATTAACTAAATGAACAAAGCGATCAAAGGCAGCAAGAACAAAGGTAGAATCAACAGGCATTGTCCAGAAAGTAGGAACTGATAACAGGGAATATTTATTTCATTAGAGTGTGGGACTCACTGCTGTAAGATGTTACTTCACCCAACAACTCAGTGATGTTTGGAGAGGAGGACATTTATTTAGACAGTAACGAGAGTGCCAAAATTACCACATAGAAAGAAACAGGATTCATTGAACACCTCGTGTTTGAGATAACCCATTTCTGCTTGGTATTTGATTCATCCTTCTGTGCATGGCAGGGCTCAGTCCACCTCACAGAGGCTCTTGCTCCTTGAACTAACAGGCTGGATGATGTGTCACCTCACCATCGTATAGCTTCAACCTTCTCCCTTGCCTACATCACCTCTCACTGCTTTGCCATCTCAATGACAGCGCCATGGGCATCAGTGACCATTAGACCAATCTTCTGTCTTTTCCAGAGCCATGAACTTTCCTGAAGGCATAGCACAACAGCAGGGGCTCTCTGCATCAGTGGGAGATTTTGTGGCTGTGGCTATCTGTGCTGCAGATGGATCTTGTAGATCTCGAAGTCCATCTACCTGGCATTTGGCAGTCTTGGCTCCTTCTCTAGATCTTTATCCAGGGAGGAGAGCAGGAGGCAGACAGTTTTCTCCAAGCACCAGCTGTTATGAGGGCAGATTTGCTGTTGGCCTGGTGGTGAGCAAAGCATCCTCTCCCTTATCCCCGTGACTGCTCTGCCTGTCTTCCTCGTTCCTCTCAGGGTCTCCCCAGGTAGCCCCCCATCACCTTCTCCAAAGATGCTCCAGCACTGGGAGTGCTACCCATCCCAGGGCGTGTGACCACCTCCAGGCTGTAAAATACTCCAGCTTGATATGTCAGGGGCACAGGCCTTTGTAAAATCCCATCTTAACCTGGAAAATGTCCCTGTGGGGACTGACATGGATTTTCTTACGAGCTGGGCTATGCTCTCGCTCAATGCTGTACGAGTTATCTGGAGAAATACCCCTTGTCCATCCCCAGCTTGACTGGCCAGGCTATGAAGAAGAACATATTCCCTTACAGATGTCTCCACACAGCCACAGGTCAGCTGCCATCGCTCACTCCTCACCACCCTGGAGTGAGGTCAGACTTACAGAAAGCTGCTTAACTCTGCTCTCACATTCTCAGTCAGGGGCTGGAGGGCTGGATCACAGACATCTCTGAGGCCAAAATTTGTCAGAGGAGCTCCTTGGTGGCTGGGCAATATCATACTGGGTGTGTTTTCTGGTGGGAGTTCAGATCCGTGTTCTTCTAATTTGAATAGAATAGAATAGAATAGAATAGAATAGAATAGAATAGAATAGAATAGAATAGAATAGAATAGAATAGAATAGAATAGAATAGGAGAGGAGTGGAGTAGAGCAGAGCAGAGCAGAGCAGAACAGAGTAGAGTAGAGCAGAGCAGAGTAGAGTAGAGTAGAGTAGAGTAGAGTAGAGTAGAGTAGAGTAGAGTAGAGTAGAGTAGAGTAGAGTAGAGTAGAGTAAAGTAGAACAGAACAGAATCAAATTGAATTGTATATTTTGGCTGGAAGGTACCTACAATGGTCATCTAGTCTGGCTGTATGAACACTTCAGGGCTGACCAAAAGTTTGAGTGTATTATTAAGGGCATTGTCCAAATGCCTCTTAAACACTGACGGGCCTGGGGAATTGACCACCTCTCTAGGAAGCCTGTTCGAGTGACTGACTGCCCCCTCTGCATAGAAGTGCTTCATGTGCTGTCTAAACCTCCCTTGGCACAGCTTTGAACCATTCCCACATGTCTTATCACTGGATACCAGAAGCGATCAGCACCTTCCTCTCCACTTCCCCTCCTCAGGAAGCTGCAGAATACAAAGACGTTAACACTCAGCCTCCTTTTCTTCATACTAGAAAAGACCACAGTCCTGACCTGTTCCTCATTCCTTCCAGCCCTTTCAGCAGCTCTGTTGTTCTCTTCTGAACACATTCAAGGACCTTTACATCCTTCTTAAAATGTCTTGGGTTGATGGACATAATCTTATCTGTATGTGATCAGGTTATTGGCAGAACACATGGCCCAGGAGCCATGCTCTCACCTTGCTGCTAGGCTTCCTGGATGGTAAGTACTTGTATCAGCATTGAGTTTGGCCAGCCATCTCAGTACCTCAGCATTTGGGCTACATCTGCGAAGGCTCCAGACATGATACTCTCAGCAGTGCTTCCTCTGGGAGAGAGAGAGCGCTTCACCTCTGCTTGCTATGTCCCACCCAGCCCCATGACATGGGTCAGCAGTGAGTCTTTGCCTTCATCTCAGTCCTTCCCAGTCCCAACAGCCCATGCTTCGTTACTGCTCCCTGCTATGCAAACTCTATCAGCCTCATTCACCTCTATCCCCATCTCCTAAACACCCAGGTTTAACATCACTGTCACTATCTTTCCCAAATGCTCCAGCCTCAGCGTTCATTTCCAGCTGTCCCTCATTTTCACTGCTAACGAATCTCATAATGCATCTGGAGCAGAGAGACACACTGTGACTTTCTCTGTTGATACTAGCCAGCAATGACCTGCTCTGTTAATGGGATATCCCAGCTCACTGGTGGAACGTGGCTTTGCTCATGCTTGAAGGAAAATGTTGGGTTGATTCAACATGTAGGAGCTGAGCCCTTTCAGGGTCACATTGCCCCTATTTCTATGGTAATTGAAACACCTTTTCTTGCAGCCAGCCTCCAGCATACGAGTTGTCTGAACCAGCCTAATGATGGGAGAAGCAAAGTTTGGAGCTATTCAGGACCGATCTCCGCGTGCTGCCTGTCTCGAATGTTAACGAAAGAGGTAATCATGCAAGGTAGAAATTAAAGCAAGCCCTGGTATATTCAATAGGGCAGGCTGAAAATTTTCCATCAGGCCTGCTTTTAGAGAAAATATTGGTCTGTTTATCCCCAACTTTTTTCCTTCCCTTCACCTACAAAAACATCCACTGCTCACGGAACATAGAAACTGCCGAAGCAACAGAGCACTTTGAAGCCTGGGCAGCCCCTTCTGAGGCTCACGTCTGCATTTCTGCCCCTGCTTCCAGGGACACTCAGCTGCTCTGCCTGCCTCTCCTAGACTTGGCTGCCCTGAGGCTGATCTAACCTTTTGATTTATCATATGACATTTCTTTCCCCTTATCAGCTCCGATATACTGTAATAAAAGGATGAAGCCTTGTCCTCCGTCTGCCTGAGCTGCTCTCCCATGGATGGTCACTGCCTGCTTGAAAGCAGGGCTCTCCATGGGGTGTGCTCTGCCACAAACTGTAGAGCTGTTCTCTCTTCATCTCCTTTTTTTTTTTTCACCTGAAGGAAATGGTTTGTTCTTTGGGCTCAGAGAACAAGAAATAAGATCTGGTGTAGGAACATGTGGCTCCAGGAAGGGGAAGTCTCACAAGGAGAGAAGGAGGCTACATGTGGCATTTATCCAGCCCCCAGCTGGAACAACAGCAGAACTTGTTGCTGTATACTGGACCTCAAGATGCCATGAGCACCTTATGTAAATCTGAGATGAAAACTTCTCTTCAAGTCCTTTACGCTTTGTTCTTATCATCTATTTTTAATATCTCTCTTCCTCTTCACTTTCCTCCTTCCTGTGAGCTGCATGCACGAAGGGTGAAGAACTGAGAATTAACTCCTCTGCTTAGCAACAGAAGAAGCTTTGAAAATGCAAATGCTGTCTTGATGTCACATTAGAGAGTTACTGCCCCTTGAGCTGGCAGAGAGAAGGGGCAAGAGGTGGGAAGATGGGGCAGGTCTCACCTGTGTGGCTCTGTTCTTGGGGCAGGATCATCTCACATGATATTCTTCAGCACTTTATCCAATTTCTTTCCTGAGTAGCTCAAAGGTTGAGACATCTGCTCCTTTCCCTAGGGAATGGGACTTGTCTGGGCTAAAAAATGGCACCATCTCCTTTCCTGCTGCCTCCTCCCCGCTCCTCTGCTCTTGTGAGGTATCAGCAGGGATTCTGGGTACTCTGGGCTGGGCTTTAACAGTCTCACCCACAGCACTTCAGACAGATGCTCCTGTGATGAAGAAGGTACAGGCAGAAGGTAGGAGCTCTGCTCATCTGCCCTTGGAACTGCTTACAGCCCCCTCTAGAGACCCTGGTAATGCAAACCACTTACAGCTATTCCTTGGGCTGTACTGCAGCAGAGCAGGGCATCTGGAGGTCCACCTCATCACTTTCCTGTGCCAAGGGAGTTATCAGCTTGTGCTAAGCAGCCCAAGACATATTTGCCCAAGCACTTCTTTATATTTGTCCTTCAAGCTTCCTAAATTGGAGATTCACTCACTACTAGATCAACACATTTCTGGGCTCAGTGCACCTCCCAGTGAAAGGTCTATTAGATGCTCCCACTCGCCCAAACTTCATCATATTTCTTCTTGTCCAGGCCACTATAGGGGAAGAGATGCCAGGGTTATTTCCTCTGTCTCCTTCCTGGGACACCATTGTGCAGGCTGGATGCAAATCTCCAACCAAGACCATAGTGCTGTTGGCAGACCGACATTCCCACTGCAGCAGCACATGCTGCCTGTGGGCTGGGGGGAAACAAAGCTTGGAGCTTTGTAGGCTGTTTTCTCAGCCTTGGAGGAATGAGCAACAGAGAAATCTGGGTTTACTTCTTTTATTTACTCTAGATACATCAGTCCCAGACTGAAGGGCAGACAAACACTACAGTGATGGATCTTGGCCCAGGCACTAATGCCCTATTGCCAAGGAAAGATTTCACAAAAAATCTCCCTGAACATTTAATGAGGGAAATCAAAGTGCAATTATCTGCTCCTGCCCAAGTGAGCAACACAGCATTACTGCATGGGCTGGTTCTCATCTCCCAGAAAAGGGGATAGGGTGCCCAAGAGCCCTCACCTTCATATTGGCAACTATATAGGCTCCTATACTCGAGCAGCAGAGCATCCAAGTACTCAAGGGGAGCAACTGTGAATCTTCGAGTATAAAAGTCTGTCCACAATTCACCTTTTGGGTCTCTTTCACCTAAAAATGAGGCAATAATCCTCAGGAAAAATTCATCACAAGGATGAAAACATGCTTGTGCTTATCCATATCAGTTGGCAGCATCTGGGTTAATAGGAACCTCCTGCATCAAAGTCTCCACCAGCAGAGAAATGCAAAGTTTGGAAGATTCAGAACAAAGCGGAAGAAAAATGAAGAGAAAAAAACATTTTCAGTGGAGGCTTTTTTAACCTTATTTTGATTTGTGCTTTCCCCTGCTTGTTTAAATTTGAATGGAATAAAGTCCTTTTTCTTTTTTTTTCTTCTACTCTAGTTTGCTCTTTTAAAACAGATGAAGTCCGTCACAAGGGTTTGATAAAAGAGTGCCATCAAACTGCCTGCTGCTGCTCTCATTCAACTGATGAATAAATTATAAGTGCATTACAATGCTATTTCAGCTGTGATTCCAAGGCCTGGGGAGGGTGACGGCTGTGACCTTATGCCTGTCAGACAGCGGTTTGCATTTCCAAAGAGTTTGTGTAACCAACTGTTCAGGTCATCTTACACCTCCTGTTCTGGGCTCAGTGTGCAGAAATATCTGACCCTGTTCAGCCTGCCAGCTCCAGGTCCTCCAGCTGTGCAGAGCAGTGGTGGTACATGCTGTGGTCCTCAGAAGCTCCTGACGTGATTTCTGTTGAAGCCTGAAGTGACTGCTGTCACCTTCCAAAACAGCAATCTGGGGGACAAATTGCTTTATTGATCAGCATGTAACTGAGATATCCATATTATTTGGTCCCAGCAATAGTTTCTGTGCTGAGGACAGACGTTTTAGGTTACTCTTGCTGCACAAGACATCTCTGTCTCAAGCGTTACAGTGTGGTTGAGATGTCGCGGTGTCTTCACCAGTAGTTCTGACATCCAATGACTCCCCTTGCCCTCCTGGAGACGGAAATCGGGAAAAGGAAAGGAAACTTGTGTGTTGAAATGGAAACAGAATTGATAAAATAAAATAACAATTCAAACCCCCAATATTAATACTAATACCAACTACACAAAGTCACACTCATCCCACGCAGTGGTCACAAGGTGCACGCTCCCAGCAAGGAATGCTGGATGTCCAGCACTGCGAGCACCACAGCTCCAGGGAAAACGTGACAGTCACAGCACACAGGAGAGGAGCCTTGGGAGCAGAATGACGGGCGAGATCTTCCAGGGATGGCAGCCATCAGGAGAAGAGATCATTCCCAGTAAATTTTCCATCTTATAGGGAGTGTGACATTTATGATATGGAATACTTCTGTTGGCCAGCTCAGGTCAGTTCCACCTGGCTTTAGCACCTGGCTAACTCGGAACTGCTGAAGACCTTGATCTCTACGGAGACTCACACACCGTGGCTGGTCAGAAACAAGACCAAAATGTCTTATCAACTTTGTTCTCACTGACTCAAGTGCTGTCTTCTCAAAAATGCCAGTTTCCTGAATAGAAAACTGATTCTATAATTCTGTCCCAGTGAAGCCAGGACAAAAGGTCTCATGGCCGATGCCACATCTCAGTCCTCTATGTGCATGGGTAGGCTATGAGCTCTGAAAAACACCCTGTGGAGATATGAGGCAGCACCAGGAAGAGGACTGGCCCTGCAAACTACTCTGTTCCTGTGCTTTGTGAGAAGGGGGCTGAGCTTTCCTGCAGGAGCCTAAATCACCAGGAGGGTAATTAATGCAAGTTTCCCAGACAAGAGAACAAGTCTGGAGGAGCCTCGATGCTTGGCCTGAACGCACCGAGCAGCGTAGTCATCTCCAGCCTGGGGCTGCCATTCTGTGGAAATTTTGAAAGAGCTTCTAAGGGGTCTGGAAAAAACAACCAGAAAACCACTGCTCTGATCTCAGAAGGCTGAAAGCCTCCAGCATTGTCTGTGTGAGAAAGCAGTGCTCATGCTGCTGGAGAAGTGAGGCCCATGGAGATGCTATTGCCTTAATGCCAGTCTGTAAGGATGAAAGGTCAGGAAGCAATAACTGAAGGTGGAACCTCCACCCTTGACTTTACCAGTTCCCCTGCACCCATGTCCCCTCCTGCCACCCCTTGCTTGTACCACTTGCTCCATCAGCATCCTGTTGCAGACCTTGGGGCAACCCCAGTTATGTTCTTGCCCTGTTTTTGTGGCTGTGGCTGGAGGACTTAGCCCTGTGAAAGGGCATGTGGATTTTCTGGCTCATAGTTCACAAGCAAGTTTTGGTAACATCTAGTGCATTGCAGTCAACTCACGGTGGGTTGTGCAAGCGACTCAGCTTTGGTTTGCCCATCTATAGCCCTATCTACATGGAGACCCAGGCCAAACAGGGCAGTTCTGCACTGTGCAAAGAACAGAGGCTTAAGCTGAGCCTTGATATTCCTCAACAAGTGGTATGCCCTGAGTCTCAATTCAAACCACTGTTCGGCTTCCTGAGAAAGAAAGAAAAAGAGAGAGCCTGGAGGGCTTCAGTGCTGGTTTCAGTAGACAACTTTTGTGTATCCAAACAACATAATCCAAGCAGGGATTTTTTTGCCACAACCACCTGGAAATCTTCAGCCAACAACTTGGCGTATTCAGACTGTATAATCACCCACTAAAATCAGGGGATAAAAGTCCTAAGGTTTAGCTTAGGAATTGGGAGTCACCACTCCAACTCTCACCAGTATGGACATCCTTCCCCCTTGGTCAGGACACTGGCTGGAGGTGATTTTTCTAATATTGAGAGCCCTTACCTGGAGGGGTAAGTGAATATTTGGCATGCTGTATGTTTGCAAATGCAGGTGATTATCTAACACAGGTATTTAGCATGCTTTCTAGTTTGTGACAGTATATTCTAGCTTTTAAGTTATAATAGTGCATTCTTCCACCGTATCCATATAAACCTGCATTAGTGGCATATTGGATTTCAAATAGATGGTTTGTTTGGGCCTTACAGTTAAACCTGTGAGTTCAAATAAATAATTTGCTTAAATCTCATAGCTCAGTCTCTTTTCACCACAGAGGGTCCCTGGGGGAGAGCTGTGGATGGGGCAGAAGGCTGTGTGCCCTGTAGATGCTGTGCCTCAATGCTTTGTTCTGCCAACATCTCAATCTCCATCTACAACTACCCACAGGGCCAGATAAGTCTTCTCCAGACTTGTCTACCTTCCAGGAGGTTTCCGTTAATTATCCACATGCTTCTCCATCTTGCAGGAAGCCCCTGAGCCACACTAAATTCAAGCTCTCAATGTATGATGGGTTTGGCACATCCCATATCCTTGTCTCAACTAGCACATCTCAGCATCCTCTGCCTGGCCTGTAGAATGGGTCGTTCCCCATCTCCAGACATCAGCTGACAGCTCAAGGGCTGGCAGAGAATGGAGGGGGCCAGTGTTGGGCTGCATGTTTTAATCAGGGCTGGTCCCCTCTGCAGGAGTATTCCCATGTAAAAGATAAAGAAGACACTGGTGTTGCTCCAAAAAGCAGGACTTTATCTCAAATGGGTTTGTTTTCTCTTTGCATGAGGGTCTAGAAGAGTAGGAGACAGGGAGTTTAAGAGCAAACTCAAGCTCTGCATCTGGACCCTGATTTGTGCAGAGCTTTAAATTAAAATGCTCTTGTTGTCTCTGGTACAGGGTGGGAAAAGGGTGGGAGAGGGCAACGCAGTTGCTGGTGCTGCAGCGGAGGTATTCAGCTGGGTGAGCTGGCTGCAGCCCAGTCGTGTCTGATCTGTGCTCTCCTTATTTCTGAGATAATAAAGGAGATTTCCTTACTCTCACCCTGGGGAAGGAAAAAACCAAACTTGAATGTACGTGCCGGCTGGCAGGAAGGACCAAAAGGGGCAAGTTTTAGCTATTTCTCTCTTCCTGCTGCCTCTCTGGTGTGAGAGGGGGGTGAGTAGTGCAAATCAGGGAGGCCTCATAGGGTGGAGGCCTTGAAAGCATCTCTCTCCACAAGGAAAATGTACAGAGCAGGGGCTACAAAATGGGAACCAGAGGAAGCAATGAGCACTCTACTGGGAGTGAATCCTTCACCCTTCTCTTCACAAAGAAGCAGGCAAAATACCACGAAGGCCACACAATTTGAATAAAAGCTTTTCCTCACCTCAAGCATGTTCTTCTCTCAGCATCCATTTTTAATACATTTTTCTCTCCTTTTTTTTTTTTGCCTTTAAGTACACTGCTGATGACTATTGCCAAGGCACTCAGATCCTTCCCTCAGCAGCAGAACACATATTCAGCTTCAGACATGCAGAGGTTTTCCCTAGAGTGATGGATATTTTCATTTACCTGACCACTTACGAGCGAAAGAAATTAGAAGGGAGGGTTTAGTAAGATCAAGCCTACCTTGTCCTCTAACTGTATACAGCTATTACTTCCAGAACCATTTCCAAGCTTGACTTGATCATTTTTTTCTGTTGTGGTGTTTTAGTATATATTGTGTCATTCACTCAGCTGCCCTACCCTCCTTATTGTTTACACTCATCAACATCATGTCTTTCACATATATGTGAAATATATAAGCATATATGCTTCATTCACATCTACTTGCTGTCTAAAATCTCATGAAATCTGTCAAAGGATTCAATAAAAAAGCACGATGAAAATACCATCCTGTTACTCTTAATGCTCCAATGATTAATAAATGATAAAAAACATTCAAGTGGTATTTTATCTAAGGCTCTCAGAACACAAGACATGGGGATATAAATAACCTGTGGCACTCTTGGCTGCTCTTATGCTTGGAGGTATTTCCAAAGGCTTGGTAAAGCAGTAGAAAACAAGGGGTTTCTTACTTATTAGCTGTATTTCATGGGCATCTGGTTGGCCGGCAGCATTTTCTTGACATTGAAGATGGCTGCAGAGTGAGACCCGAGAGTTTAAGGTTTTCTGTCGGTGCTGACACTCACTTCACAGGAGACAGTTTTCACACACAGAGAGGTATGGTGACACTTTACAAAGCCCTTGGTGTGAAGATAGTATTCTTTCCATTCACACTGTGGATGCACAGTAATATGGGGGTAATAGATGGCTTGAAGACTTGGAGGCTGTTTTGGGGTCAATGGACTTGTCTCTTTTATAGTCACTGACATGAGAACAGCCCAAAAGATGGAAAGGTGCTACCATCAGCTGGGATGACTCTGAATCCAGCTTCTACCAGTGCTTTCACCAGACAAATCTCAGAGCATCTTGGTAATGAAGACCATTAATATATTGCACAATTTGTGACCTGCTTACCCTGCTTCAGAGCCTGACCTGCCAGCTGGGTCTGGATCTGGGGCAGCCCTGCTGAACTGTGCCTGCTCAGTCTATGTATTAATTGCTTTGAATATTTTCCTTTTTTTATCTTGTTTTCATACATTGCAGGAATAAAGGAAAAAAAAAAAAAAAGAGAGAGAGATTTGGAAATTCTCACTGCCAGGTCACGGGCTGTTTTCCTTCTGCCCTCACCTTATCTCATGGTCTTCAGGCTTGATTTCTCAGCTCGAGAGCCAGCAGCTTGTGCTCTATCAAGGTGCTGCACTGAGTGATTCCCCCGCTGTTGCCCTATCTCCAAAGACCTGCATCTACTGGGTCCATTGGGTGCTATCTCTCTTCCACACCTGCTGGGTGCCATGTGTCCCACCCTGGACCACATGCCTCCAGGAGATGCTTTGCACAGCACAGCAGTGAGATCTCGGGAACCACTGTGCAGGTGGGTAACAAGCTTATCATGACTGACACTGCATTTCAGTGCTGTGTGCTTCTATATTCTTAAAAATAAAAATGGCTCCTGATAGCCCATCTAGTCATGCACCTCTCTTCATGGAAGTCCACCCTCAGAAGGACATAAGGACAGGTAATACTTCCCCAGAACATTTCCTTGGCCTCTGACATTTTTTTGTGACTCAGACTCCCTGAGTCAGAGGTGTCCTTGTATTTAATAGTCTTCAGTAGATTTTTCTCCCATTAATTTTTCATTTATTTTTGAAGCTGGATAAATTTTCAGCATTTGCAACATCCTGTGGCAAGCAGTTGCCCAGTCCAATGACCTGTTTGAGTGCAAAATCATTTCCTTTGGTTTGTTTTGATCCTGCCACCTGCTCATTTTTTTTGATGCACTCATTCTCATGGTGAAGAAGATGATGAGTGATCCCTTTCTATCCAGCCATACTTTGGCCCTTGTCATTTCGCATGCTCTACCATAACCTTTCCCATATAAGTCTTTTGGGGACAGAAGAGTCCCAGCCTGCATAAATGTTCCTCCTATGGACACAGAGACCTTTTGGTATTATCACCAGACAATGGTTTCCCTCTTGTCTCCATCCCTTTCATAATAAATACCATGAGTATTTGGTACACCCCCCAGATTGTTTAAAATGTGAATCAAAGGGAAAAGTCCCAAAGTGAGATCTCCACCATCTCCTTGGTGACTTCAAATTGTGCCGTGCTCACATTTTTTTTCCAGGCTGCTGCTTCTATTCTCACCTACATAGCAAGATCTGCTGCCTGGGGGATCTGTCTCTGTGTTTCGTCCTACACTAGGCACAGTGAAGGCAAAGGAAACCCCAAATGACAGCAGCAGAGTCATTCACCTCCAGCACAGAACCTGGGTACAATAACCAACCTGTTTCAGGACACAGAGTTATCACCCGGGGGGCAAGGAAGCCTTCAGTTCATGGCTTGGTAAGCCACAGCAGGGCAGGATGAGGTGTACAAGCAAGAGCATCCAACTAGGAGTTTCAAAAGTGCCTTTGTCACCATTTAGCCAATTATTCTATCACCTAGTGACTCCCCCTGACTCCCTGGAAAGGGGAATTGGGAAAAGGAAAGGAGACTTTTGTGTTGAAATGGAAACAGAATTGATAAAATAAAATAACAATTCAAACCCCCAATATTAATACTAATACCAACTACACAAAGTCACACTCATCCCACGCAGTGGTCATGACCTGCGCACTCCCAGCAGGGAATGCTGGATGTCCAGCACTGCGAGCACCACAGCTCCAGGGAAAACGTGACAGTCACAGCACACGGGAGAGGAGCCTTGGGAGCAGAATGACGGGCAAGACCCTCCAGGGATGGCAGCCATCAGGAGAAGAGATCATTCCCAGTAAATTTTCCCTCTTATAGGGAGTATGGCATTTATGGTATGGAATACTTTTGTTGGCCAGCTCAGGTCAGCTGCCCTGGCTTCCACTCCTCCTGGCTTTAGCACCTGGCTAACTCGGAACTGCTGAAGACCTTGATCTCTATGGAGACCCACACACCGTGGCTGGTCACAAGACCAAAATGTCTTATCAACTTTGTTCTCACTGACTCGAGCGCTGTCTTCTCAAAAATGCCAGTTTCCTGAATAGAAAACTGATTCTATGATTCTATCCTGACAAAACTAGGACAGCGTATCACCCCCGGGCCTGGGCATTTGGAATTTTTGAATTCACCTGCATCTTAGGCAGCATAAAGTCTTCAGCTCCCTGTGCAGCCTCCAGTGCCTTGAGGAGGCAGCTAGCCTCACTCCTTGTTTCCCTGACTAATCTTGAAGCATGCCTCAGGTGTCTAAGCGAGGGTAGCTGACTCCTACTGTTTGAGCTCAAACCAGGGTAAAGGGCAGAAAAGCAGATTTACCCAGATGCCCCAAAGCCAATTCCCAGATTTTGTCTTGGTGTAAGATCCCTCATATAGAGCTCAAATGAATCTTTCCTGATGGGGAAGCCCTCTCTGACTTCAACGGACATTTCTGGCTCACAGAGCGGCCTTGCACCTTGCAGGGGCTGGGGAAGAGGTGTTCAGCCCAGACCAAAGCCAAGGTGATCATCTCTGTCTTTCCATCCGTAAAGTACCCTGTGGAGTGAGACCACATGCTTGGGACTCATCCCTGTGGAGAGGAGGCCCAGGAGAATAGCCTCAGCATCCACAGGGTAAGATTTTTGCAAGATGTTCCTGGAGTGGCAAAGCTTTGAAGCTGGCTTCTGGTAGCACCCTCTTGTGTGGAGTCTTGAGTGGCTAGTAATGCAATTCTATGTGCTCTGCTATCTTCCTCCCAGTGGAGGAAGAGTTTGGTCTTTCTCCTCCTCCCACCTGAGCTGTCTAATTCCACAAAACATCTCTGAAAAACTCACACCTGAGGGTGAAACTGCCCGTGTGGGTTAAAAACCATGAACAAGAAGAGATCTGGCAGAGTGACAGACAACACAGTTGCATAATCTCTGCTTCTGTGGTAAGCAAGAGCAAAATGGAGAAACGTGAGGGAGTTTCCCGAATGCCCATGTCAGTTCTGACTCAGCTTTCCTGCGCCCTGGAGAACCTCACTGCTGTCCTGCCTCAGTTTCCTCCCTGGGTGAACAAGGATGGACCATAGCTGTCCTGAAGAGTCATTGGGGTGGGAGGGCTAGGACGAAGAAAAAAGGGGCCAGAGCTGTTAAATCTGAGCCAGGTATGCCTGAAGATTTCAAATAATCGAGTCGTCATCATCATCATCATCATCATCATCATCATCATCGCCATAATCATCGTCATCATCATCATTGCCACTGGTGATGTTTGCCTAGCAGCACATGAGCTAGTTTTGGCTGAAAGGGAGGGAGGAAGGGCACTCACACTGACAGACACTTTGGCACTTGGAGGTTTAAGCCAAGAATAAATAAACGTCATGTTTGCATGTTCCTGGCTCTCTTCACTACATCTAGGCTCAGGATCTGCCCTGGAGATTGAAATTTTTTTTTGGAGGGGTAAACAGGAGTACTGTTCTGCTGCAGTGAGATTGCTGAGGGCTGTTTTGGTGGGACAGAGAAGGCAAACCAACCATCACTGATAAAGCATGGCATGAATGCAAGAGGAAAGGGGGTAGAGCTTTTCCCCTCCCTCAGTGTCTTGCATGTGATTTCTGGAGGCTGCAGATTGTTTCTTACTATCAGAGGGGAAAAAAAAAAAAGAGACAGAAAAAAGAAAAAAGGTTTCTCCTCCTTGTTGCTATGTGTAAAGCTCACAGCAACAGCCAGGAAATCAGATAAATTCACTCTCTTGCCTGTTGCAGAAAGTGAACAAAACTGGCTGGAAAATAAAAACAAGGGCACAAAAAAATCCATACAAAAAGCAAATTGGTGATTTAGGAGGGAAAACACAGCTAGCACGTTATGAAGCAGATCAACTTTCCATTAGTTCTCTTTGTGTAATTCAGATCACCACAGTGTTGAGATAAAGCTGCCAGAGCCACTGACTTTGGACAGTCAAAATTAGTCTCTCCCTCTCCACCCCTGACCTATATGTGTGGATTGGTTTAGTCCTCTTTGAATTTTTTACTTTTTAGGCTTTTTGTTGTTGTTGTTGTTGTTTGGGTTTTGGTTTTTTTTTTTGTTTTGATCCAGTGAGGAGGGCTCTGTCTGTTGTACCATCCCACGAACCTCAGCTTTACCCTTGTAAAGCCCTGAAGCCTCTGCTGTCGCTGGAGGGTGGATGCAAAGCGGCTGCTCCATCCCCATACAGACAAGTGAAACTTAATGAGCCAGGTGAGACCTAACAAACCATTATCCATCCAAGCAACAACAAGATGACCGAGGCTCATTTGAATCAACCAGGCACTGTGTTGCCCTCAAGCACCAGGAGAGACCTTGGCGTTCCCCTGACCCTATCCCATAGATGAGGAGCTGGTGGTGTCTGAGCCAGGAGCCGGGATCCAGCTCTCCTAGGCCTTTTTTTCTTTCAGTGCCTGCTTAAATTCTGGGGTGAAACCCTTGGGGTTTTGTTTAAAGCTTCAATGGCTACAAAAATCTACTCTACTCTCTTCCTTTGCCCTGATTATTCTTCCCACTTCTTGGCCATCATTAAGATTTCTCGTTAGCTACATGTTTCTGTAATATGGCCATATGTGGGATGGACAGCCAAGCATTACAGGAGTGCTTCCTTGTGTCATTACTCTCTGTACCAGATTATTTTTGTCTGAGAGCTACAAATGACTCTATCATGTGTTAATACTTGAGAATTTGAAGCTCTTGAAAGTGCTTTAGAAACTAAAGGGAGAAACTATGTAATCCTGCAATGAAATACAGATTCTGCTGGGATGGGACAGAATTCCATCTCCCTGGGAGAAGCAAGAAACCCCATCAAATCTGAGTAAAGCTGCTAGGAAGGATCGGCTGGGCAATGAGAAGTGCATGGTTGTACTGTAGCTTTCTGCCTTGCTCCAGGAGCTACCTCTGAGATCAGTGTTTGAGGAGCTTGGAAAAAACCCAGCTGTGGCCATGGGGTGGCCAAGGTGAGTTAGGGATGGATGCAAAGGTGGGGACCCCCCCAGGTAGGAGCTGGCTTTGCCCATGTGAGACATATGCACATGATGCCGAGTCTGGAGAAGTGCCAACGTTTCAGCTCGAGGTTTAGCTCCTCACAGCCACCACGGGACCAGAGCATTTCCGCAGCAGCGGTGCTTGCAGGAAGGCCTTGGGGTGAGATGAAGTAGTGCGAAGTGAGGGTGGGTGCAGCATGAGCCAGGGTCAACATGAGAGCTGAACCTGTTCAGCAGCCCCATCCGACCACAGCCCCTTCCCACCAGCTGCATGTGATGCCAGCAGCATTCCCGGGACGGGAGCAGCGGGAGCAAGGATATGTGCATGCATGGGTGTGCGTGCAGGTGTCCACTCATGCACAGCAGTTTGAGAAATGTGGCCCAGCCCATCAGCATAATGGTGGGCTGAGGTTTGGAGGTGCTTGGTTTTTTGAGAGATGCTCCCAGGAAAGGCAGCACTGAGCAGACGTCTGCCTCTTCATGCTCCCAACAGCCCTCTGCCAGCTCAGCAGGTTCAAAGGCTGTGGGCAGGAGATTGCTGGGCTGGGATCCAGCACACAGTTTGCAAACAGCTTTGGCAGGCTGAAGGGATCTGGGTCCCCTAGAAAAAAAAAACAACAAAGCACAGAAACCGTGTCATGAAGTCATCACCAGGCTCTTCATCTTGCCAAGCACAAAGAGATGGTGGGGAGCAGCAACCCCCTTTCTCTTCTGCAACTCCCTCTTTTTGGGACACCAGCAATTCCTGCCAGTGGTTCAACACCACTCCTGGGTTTCCTTGCATGCCAGGTGAAAGGACAGCCCTGCTCTACCAGCATGGAGGAATCAAGTGAGGAACAGATGGGAACAGAAATAACCCAACAGGGAGGGAAAAAACCTTAATCCCAGCCTGTTAGTCCCACCAGTGCTGCTACCTCATGGGAGGTATTTTGGCTACTGACTGCTGCACCGGCTTGTTCCAATATGAGGCAGCAGGCTGTGTGCCCACATGCAATTCCTATTTGCATGCAGTGAAGAGATGAGTTGTGGTTTTTGCCCTGGGGTTGGTGGTCATGGACCTTCTGGGGCTTGGGATTGACTGTGCAGGACATAGCATTTGGATGGCTTGGCCGGCTATGTGACAGCAGTCAGGTGTTGTGTCATGGCTTCTGCAGTGTGATGATGCAGATGCTTAAAAGGAAGTATTCATGTTATTTTTGGGAGTTCTGCCATTTGTAAGATGTCACTGTTGGGTTTTGATGGCAGTGCCTGGATAGCTAGCACTGATGTGGGATTTCCCCAGGGCTGCATCAACATCAACTTGCTGTCCATCTGCATCTCTTAGGAGAGCAGGAGCTTGGCGGGATGCTGTGATGGGAAGATGCTGGTACATAGATCTTGGGGATGCTCAGTCTCAGTAAGAAACTGCCTGGAATGGCTTCCTTCACCTGGAAACACCAAATTCCTGGGGATAAAATCAGAAGGATTCTTCCGATTCCCCAGGAGTTTCCAGACAGCAGGGACAAAGCATGGCTGGAAGGAGGCGCCTGGCAGCAGGCAGGCAGCGGGGGCCATGCTGCGACTCTTTGGGCAAGATGGGATGGTGGGAGGTACGTGATGCCTGCGAGGGCAGGCATGGGGTGTGGAATGCTGCGAAGTATTTTTTTAGTGTTAGTATTAGCATTGTGGGATGGGCATAATTAATGACTCACTAGGTGCTGAAATACTTTATTAAATAACATGTTCTGGGGAAGGCGTCACCGGTCAAGCTCCCTGCGGCAGGGCTGGCCAGGCTGCCTGGCTGCCCTGGGGTGGCATGTCCAGGAGCCAGCCTGCCCAGGTCCTCCCGATCCTCTTAACCCCCAGTCCTGGCACCTCCAGGTCTTCAGGCCCCCCTGGCTCCAGCAGAGCTGGCAGCTTCCTGCTGTGGCTGCGTGTCCATGAGCACAGGTGTCTGTAGGTGTCCCTGTGGGTTTATGTATATGTTCCTCTGTGTGTGTGAGTATTTGTATGTGTATGTGCATGCGTGCATACGTGCTTGCGCATGCATGCATGTGTGTGCGCATATGTGTCAATGTGCCTATGTACGTGTAGGGGTGCGCTGGGTGTGTGTGTATAGATATGTGCATATACATGTGTATATGTATGTATGTGTGTATCTGCACGCATCTGTGCATGTGCAGACATGTGGGGCACCTCAATGATCCACCCTGGATCTGCCCATTTATTCCCCAAGTGGCTGAGTCCTTCCTCCTAGCCAGCAGTGCAGGGATGTGACCTTGGGGCCAGGGATGACCAAACTGGTTTTCCCAGCCTTCCTAAAAATCCTGCGCAGGACTGCAATTACCCTCACCTTAAATCAGAGGGGAACCTGACACCACAGGCATGCCCACAGCACCCGCAGGTGTCGGGCAGTGAATCACATCTCGGTGAGCGGCACAGCGTGGATGGGGCACGACAGACTGGGAATGGAGGAGGGGAGAAGAGCTGCAGTGTGGAGGCCTCGGTCCCATTTGAGAGAGGGAGGAATGGGAGCTCCTCTGGGAACATGGAGGATAAACTCTTCCCAGGTTAGGAACTGATGCTGTAATTTGTACTCAGCAGAATCACTGGAGCTGTGCACAAGGATTAGTTGCAAAACCAGCCAAGAGCTGAATGTCTATGATAACTGCCAGTCAGTTTTGGAGCGGACCATGGGATGTGAGGGAGTGTGGGACAGCCCTGGCATGGGCACAGACAGATCAACAGGGTTCATCTCGCTGCCTTGAGGGGCAACCCACAGGACCCAGCCTGGGGCACCAAGAAGGAATAAGAAGCAATTCAGAGGTTAGAACGAGTAAAAATCCTCTCCTAGGATGCTCTGGAAAGGGTTAGGGATGTTGCTGCTGGTGGTGGGAATTGAGAGAGTCTGTGAGGCAGTGGCCAGGCAGGAGCTTCAATGAGCTGTAACAATGACCAGTAGCCTGACCTCATACCTAGAGCCATCACCTGCGTCCCCACCACAAGCATCTGCATGCAGGAGGTGCTCCATAAATACAACAACAGGTCATCTCGGCTCTTGGGAGACCTTCCTGAAAAGCAGGACTCAAACACCCACTTGCAGGAGTTCCTGGTTAACACCAGGCTGAGACCCAGCTTCCAGCAGGTTTTCCTGTGTGGAAACCATTACATACTGGGGAGGTGAGGCTTTTGGGGGGGCTCTCGGCAATGATGCTGGTGAGAGCGCGCAGGTCAGGTGACAGATGGGCTGGTGCTAGACTTTTTCTGGGGGAAAAGAACAACGCCTGGCCTCAAGCAGGAGCTGGGCACCGGGATTCCCCAGTCAGAGATGCTGCAGAGCAGCGGCGCGTGGCAGCGAGCTCTGCAGGGTGGTAGCTGGGCAGCCGTGGTGTCACTCTGCCTCCCCTGGCAGAGGCAAGTGGTGGCCTGCCCCGCTCTGTCGCAGGCCAGATGCAGCAAAAACCTGCAGGGCAGACAGAAAATCACCTGCAAACATGCTCTGAACACTCAGCTTGTTTTTCCCACCCCTCTCCCAACACCCAGCCTGCTTACTTTTTCCCAAAACCTGCTCATATTTACTGAGAGCACAACCCACGAGCAGTGGGGCTGATTTGGCTCCAGGGTCCTGTGTTGTTGACAGACCTCAGCCCAATACACTGGGAAGTCCTCTGAACTCCTACATTTACCTCCAGGATGGGTATGTGATCTTCTGCCCCCTGTCTTGACATGCCTACACGTTTGCTCTTGAAGGGATCCCTGCTTACAACGTTCCCACAGTGCAGGAAAAATCCTGAACTGAGGGTGGCCAGGGTTTGTGAGAGAAGAATTTGGATCTGGTGTGGAGAAGACACACTCGAGGCTGGGAAGCTGTCCCAGTGCAGTCCTTCTAAAGGATGGTCCCACTGAAGTCACAACATCCCCATTTCATGGCAGGGTGTGGAGAAGTGAATTAAACTGTTATGCAAAAACCAGTCAAAGGGCTGGAAACAGAACAAAAATTACCTTGAGTCCCAAGTCTGCAACCTCCTGTTCAGAGGCACACACAGGGCGGGCTTTTAAATACCCGGACAACTCAAATCCAGTCAGACCTGGAGTTGAGAGCTGCTTCTGTAAAGGTATACATATGTAAAGGGGATATTTCCCCTGCTCTGGTAATCTGCAGGCAGGCTGCTGCTGGCCCAGCCCTGCTCATGGTCCTGTTCCAGCCCCTGTGGGAGCTGGCCAAGCCGGGTCAGGCTGCCACAGCTTTGCCTTGTGCTCTCCACAGGTCACGTACGGGATGTCCACCCTGATTAATCACGAAGCACCAGAGCCCGGCTCTGCGGCGTGCCAGCAGCTTTGCACTCACCCTACTCAGCATCAGCCTGGCCCCACTGCCTGCAGCCTGGCTGCTCTGGGAAATAAAGCTCTTCCCTGTGTGCAGGCAGAGTTCTCTGTCTTCACCGTGATTCAAAAACCTTGAATAACTCAAGCTTGTTCAAAAATCCTCACATGCAGCTCTAGCACTAAGCGACCTACGGCTTGGAAATGGAGAGGGATTGTTTTACAGACCTGCTTCAGCCATTTTTTCAGAATTGTGCGTGTGGTGCAAACTGCAACTTATGTTATTCCGTGTTTGTACACCACCAGTAACAACTGCTAATCCCAGCCAATGACCTGCTTACCTACCTATCTCCACATCCAAACTGCCTCACACTTTCCCCATGTCTACAGTAAGAAGTCATGCTAGACTGAATGCTGGAATTCGCTATGTTTGTTACAACCGAATATACTTCATCTTCCCCCTCATCAGTTAATTTAAGCTTCGTTTCGAACACGATGTGAAAAAAGTGCTGCTGCTTAAATCGGAGGGCAGGGAGGCCCTGGTCGGTGGGGTAACGCCGGCCCTGGTTCCTGCTGCGGGTGAGCCGGCTTGTGGCCGCCACATTCGGCCAGCTGGGACGTGAAACCACGCAGGGCCAACCAGAGAACCGCAGTTTTGGGGGTTAAAAATTGTGAATATGGCTTACAGCCTTGTCTGGCCCGACACAGCCGGCGGGGGCTGCTCTGGGCTCCATCCCAGCCAAAGGAGGGGGAAGCCTGAGGGAGTCGGGGGGCCCAGCCGGAGGCCTGCGGGGCTTAGGGTGGGACCCCTCAGCGGGGCCAGCCTGGCTCCGAGCTCCGCGATGGAGCCCAGGAGCACCGACTCCGGCCCCGAGCAGAGCGCCGCTCCCACTGCCCGTATGCCACCAAGC
>VWZK01021894.1:0-50871 GCA_013396935.1 Baryphthengus martii | reverse complement strand
CTGCAGCCGGCGAAGTTGAGCCGCGCCGAGCTCTACAGGCCGCCCACTAGCGAGGAGCTGAGCCAGCTGAAGGAGACGGAGGATCTCTTCCACTCCAGCCTGCTGCGCCTGCAGGTCAGCCGCGGGCACCGCGCTGCCCCTCGGGGGACTAAGCTGGGCGTGGGGAGGGAAGCATCGGGATTCTGGACGCGGAGCTGTCCGGGAACCGCCTGGAGAAGAAACTCTGGGCCGCTGGCAGGCCCCTGAGCCCTCCTCACCCAGTAGATCTCTGCGGCGCTCTGCGGGAGCTGGACAGCAGGCAGAATCGTTTAGGAAAGTCATCGAGTCCAACCGTTAGCCCAGCACTGCCAAGCCCACCACTAAAGCATGTTTCTCAGCAACACATCTACACGGCATTTAATGCCTCCAGGGATGGTGACTCCAGCACTGCTCTGGGCAACCTCTTCCAGGGCTTGACAACCCTTTCAGTGAGGAAGTTTCTCCTCATCTCCAAACTATATCTCCCTTAGCACAACTTGAGACTTTTTCCTCTTGTCCTATTGCTTGTTACCTGTGAGAAGGCACAGGCTTCACAATGCTCCCACAGTATTATTGATATTTCCACTGTAATTCCTGTTACCCTCCTGCACCAGGCTCTGCCTCTTTTAGACCATTAAAACCGAACCCCTCCAGCACGTGACTGCAGTATGGTGGGAGCATGACCATTGCATCCCTCACTGTGATGATTTATTGCTTACCAGGGTGAGGAGGTAGCATCACAAGCTGTGCCCAGCAACTGTCTTTGACCAGCTTCTGGATGACGCAGGAGGATTTTTTTATGTCTTGGGAAAGCACCCCATCTGTGCTGGGGGAAGGTCAGGCTGGTGACTAGGTGGCTCCTTCCTGCTGGTTGTAACGATGGTGACTTTAATGAGGAGTGGCTTTGATCTCCTGGTTACCTGTTGATGGGGGTATCTCTAGGGTCTGGTTGATGGTGTGAACTGCAGGGTTATTTCCAACAGCTGATACGCTGTCATACAAAAAGCCTTTCTGTGAGCTATGCCTGTGTGAATCACACCATTTTTTTTCTGTGGCTGGACCTCACACAGAAGCTGGTGGGCTGGAATTGATTGCCATCACAGAAGATGGCAGGAGCTGTGTTATCCTTCTGCCCAGGGGTTGACCACACTCCCAGCTCCAGGCAGGGTTTGTGAAGAGGCAGGAGTGTGTTCCCCAGCTCACCTGCTGCCCTCTCCACCAGGCTCATGGTTGGTGCTGGAGGACAAGGTAACAGGCAGGAGCAATTCCAGTGTTGCAGCTGCCTTTTTTGGGGCCCTTACCTCCTACAGGTGGAAGAGCTTCTGAAGGAGGTGACATTGAAGGAGACGAAGAAGAAGAAGATTGATGCCTTCCTGCATGAAATTAACAGCCTGCTGAGTGCCATCCCAGAGACTGCAGAAGCTGAAGTATGTTCCAGGGGGGTGGAGGAGGTGGCAAGGCCCCTGTATGGAGCAGGCTCTGCTGTTACTACACAAGCAGAGGTCTCCATGGGCTATCTCCCCATGGCACTGAAAAAGTACTACGTTGCTTTATCTTGTAGGGGAGAGGGGGGCACTCTGTCTTTAAGCCCTGGGTGCAGGCACCTGCAGCTGTGTGGGGAGAGGGGTCCTGATCCCTGCACGTCTGCTGTTGGCGATGCTTAAGAGCTTTTTGCGTGTTCCGTCTGTTCCCAGCTCACCGACCAGGCCTGGCTCCCCCGGGGCGTGAAGGTCCCATTCCTGCAGGTGCCGTTCAGCGTGAAGGGGAGGTTCCGCTTCGTGCCCCCAGCTGAGCTGAAGGTGGTGGGCAGCTATCTGCTGGGCACCTGCATCAGGCCGGAGATCAACGTGGACGTAGCAGTGACCATGCCGCGGGTGAGTCTGGCCTGATTCTGGCCGTGCCTGTTCCTGACTGGCCTGGGGCCCAGCTGAGCCTCATCCCTTCCTGTCCCCCACGACTCCTGCCCTGCCTCTCCATTCCTGAGGGAGGTTATGGCATCTGGATGTGCAGCTTCCATGAGGAGCTGAGAAGCGTGGTCTCACCGTTTGCTCCATCAGAGCTTATAGCCACTTTAATTTTAGTTCCTCATGAGGGTGTTCCTTCTGTCTTCCTGCGATGAACCTCTTCCACATTGCCAGGGAGACAGATGCTGTCTGGCATTGTACCCCATTGCACTCCTGCCCCAGCTCTGAAGAGGTTACAGGGAGGGTGATATTCGCAGGCTTTAACCCCTTTGGAGTCCCCTGCCCTTGCTGACTGGATTCTCATGGGTTTTGAGACAAAGCAGCGCCCGGTTTGACTGCATGGCTCTGCTCTGTCTGCTGTGATCCTAGAGCCTGGTGAGCTATCTGCAAGGTAGTGCTCCTGACCAACTTGGAGCTCACTGAGGCTGAGATAGGGCTGCCTGTGGGTGGGGCAATGCCTCAAGGATTGCCCTATCCCTCTCTTCCCAGGAAATCTTCCAGGACAAGGATAACCTGAATCAGCGCTACCACCGTAAGAGAGCTCTGTACCTGGCCCACATCGCCCAGCACTTCTCCAAGGAGAAGCTCTTTGGCAGTATGAAGTTTGCCTACATGAACAGCAACCATCTCAAACCCATCCTGCTCCTGAGACCTCAAGGTGGCACTTGAGCCTTGCTCTGGTCGGGGGTGTGAGTGGGTGCTGGCATTAGTTGGAGGGTGATCGCCTCGGATCCCTTTGGAGAGGGGTCAGTCTGAGGCTGCTGTCACAGTGGGTGATAAATTTCGGAGCTTCCATGATCCCGATTGTCCTCTTCCTCCACACAAAGCCTAGTCTTTACCCCACCCAATCCTTACCTGTGATTTGGCTGGGCTCCCCAGCCTTCGCCCTGCTGGCTGGCCCGCCCTCTCTGTGCTTCAAGGAGTAAAGCAGATGCTGCAAAGACATGTTTGTGTCTAGCACTGTCCTTTCTCCCTGCTCTCCACACCCTTGCTCCCCACCACCCTCTTGCCATCTCCAGGCAGCTGTGCACAGCCTGGCTCCTCTCTGAGGTCATGTGGGATGTATGGGCACATGCTCGATTCCGCTCATGTCTGTAGATTCCGGGGGTCGCGGTTTTGAGTCTGGGATGCGCAGTAGTGTGGCAAGGCCAGGGTAGACAGGAGGGTGCTGAGGTGCCAGAGTGCCCAATGAGGATGAAGATGGGCCATGGACATGAGCAATGTTACCTCAGGGTTATTGCTGTCTCTGGGATGTGGTCGCTCACTGCTCTGAGATGATTTCCGCTGCTGCTGAGCTTTGCTGGGAAGGAGCCTGTCCCTTGCTCCAAGCTGAGAGTGCTCCCTGTTTTCTCAAGTTAATCTCTGACATCTGTTCCTCCTGCACATCTACCCACTGGTGCTTATAGGTAAGGATGAGAAGATGGTCACCGTCCGACTCCATGCCTGTCCTGCCCCGGGTCTCTTCAAACTCAGCCGCTTCTATCCCAGCAAAAATAATGTCCGGACAGCCTGGTTCATGGAGCAGAGCGTCTCTAAAGAAGGTAGGGCCTGGGGCTGGGGGAACATAAGGCTGCTCAATTCAGCCGACAATGCAGCCAGTGCCCGGAGATGACTTTGCTGCAGCCCTTCTCAGTGAGCAGGAGGTCTGTGGGTGGGTCTAATGTGCTGTTGTCTCCCTGCACAGGAGCCACAGAGCCCCCGACCCCACACTACAACAACTCCATCCTCTGCGACACGGTGCTGCTGTCGCACCTGCACTTCTTGTCTAGCGCAGCTGCTGACTTCCCGGGCATGAAGGACGGACTGGCCCTTCTCAAGGTGTGGCTGAACCAGCGTCAGCTCAGCAAGGTATGTCCTGTGATAGGGGACAGGGCAGGCTCTGCTCGCCTGGCTAAGCTGCCTTTGGTCTGCTCTCCCTTCCTAGGGAGGGAAAGGTGGTGTTTTGGTCCTACTGGGTGGTGTGGTGGATGGGCTTGTGACTCTGATTTGAGCTGTGTTAGGTTTCGAGGAGCTCCATCCTATCCTGTGGGTTGCAATGAGTCTCTGTATACTGACCACTTGTGCTTCTTTGAGATCCTTGGAATGATGTAATGGGGCTTTGATTTTTGGGTTTTTTTTGAGGGGAATTCACCCCATTTCCCACAGAACTTTGAAGTGTTGCCTTTCTGCAGGGAGATCCATATCTCTGCCCATTGTACAGGGTTTTACCTCAGGGTTTTTCCTGGCACGTTTGGGGCTTGGGGACTGCCTTGCTAGTGATGACAGAAGCCAGCAGCAGTCACGTGGGGTGGTCTCCAGGGCTTGTGGTGCCTTGTTGAGCTCTTGTTGACTCAGCCCTCTGTTTCTACAGGGCTTGGGGTGCTTCAGCGGCTTCTTGGTCTCCATGCTGGTTGCCTACCTACTGGTGAAACGAAAGATTGTCAAGATGATGAGTGGGTACCAGGTGCTGAGGAGCACCCTACAGTTCCTGGGTGAGTTTTCAGGTTTCTGTCTGCAAGGAAAGGCTGGTGTCAGCAGAGTCTCTGTGTGAGTCCTGAACACAGTGAGACCCTGTGGGTGGGGTGGACAGGAAGGGATGAGACAGCAGATCAGGGCTGGATGGAGCAGCTTGCAGAAGAGTGAGCAGGTCCCATCACAAGTTGGAGGCCAGCATTGCCTTGTAGCACTATTAATGCTACGTGAACACGATGATACTGGCACATAGCCGCACCACTGTCACCAGCGGGAGAGATGTGGATGGTGGTGTGACTTGTTCCTTCCTGTCTGCCCACAGCTACCACTGACCTGAGCGTGACGGGGATCAGCCTGGCGAAGGATGTGGATCCCTCCCTGGTAAGCAGCCCTCTGTGGGGTGCTTTTGACTGTGTCTGACTGGGCTGCCAGGGCTGCCTGGGCAGGGCTGTGAGGTGCTGGTGACCTGGTGTCTGTGCTATGTCACTAAGGACTGTATCTGCACTTCCAGCCTGCCCTGGATGACTTCCACCAGGCATTTGAAGTGGTCTTTGTGGATCCCTCTGGACTGGTGAACCTCTGCGCTGATATGACCGCCAGTAAATACCACCAGGTACTGCACAGATTGTGATGGCATCTTAGGATGCTGTCTTTAGAGTGAGCTGAGGCAGGCAGAGGGTGGTTAGATCTCTTAGAGGAATATGTTGGATGTGGGGAGGGGGCTCAGTGTAGCTTTTTAAGCTTTTAACATCCGTCTCCAGTTGTGAAGCTTAGAAGTGGATTATAGGACTTGGATGTACTGCTGTGTGACCTGTCTGGCTTGAATAGTGGAGAAAAGTTGACTTCCTCTCTGTGGGCACCTTGGGTGAAGCCAAGCAGCTTTTTAGTAGAAACAACTGTTTTGGAGCAAAACCTACAAGCCCACCTTAATGGCAGGTATATCAAGGAGGGACTGTCCAGCAGTGACAGCTATTGGTGACTTGACTTCATGCTGAGGACAGAGGCTGTCTGGAGCCGGTGTCTGCTGGTTACCCTGAAGCTGGGGTGGCCGTGGTTGATGGGGGTGCATTGGTGACCTTCGCTGGAGGGATTTGCTTTCCTTCTCCCCTCTCATTCACGCTCCAGCTTTGGCTTGTCTCCTTCCTCAGGTCCAATTCGAAGCCAAGCAATCCATGGAAATTTTGGATGATAGGATGGTGGACGGCTTTCAGGCACTGCTCATGACTGCGAAGCCCATGCTCAGAGCCTTTGACCATGTCTTCCAGTGAGTCTTGCTATGTTGGTGGGGCTAATCCTGGAGAGCCTGTTCAGTGAGGAGTGGGCTGCTTCTGGCTATGGACTAGGGTGTGTTTGGACCTGCCTGGTAGGAAGTGGTTCTGCTAGCTCTGAGATAGACACTGGTGCCTCTTGCATTTGGCCATTCCACTTTTACTGTCTAGGTAGCATCCTAGGAAGGCAATGCTTTGGCCCTCGGGAATGGTGACTGTCCCAAGGACTGATATTGGTGGTGTGTCCTGAGATACCAAAGTTCAGCGTTTCTTCTTGTAGCCCTCATCCTGGGCAAGGGTTGTCAGCTCCCCACTTTGTACGTCCTCAGGCATATCTCAATCTCAGAAAGGATTTGGTGGCAGAGGTGGGTGACCAGTTTCTCTCCTTCTCCTGCAGCCTGAAGCATGTCTCCAAGCTGCAGGGTGCCTGCAAGAAGATGGAGCTACTGAATGAGCTGATGGATCGGGGTGGGAATTATGTGGCTGCAGCCCTTCCCTTCGTTGTCTCGCTACTGGCCCGTGGGCTCGCTGGGAGAGCACTGCTTGTGTCTCACTCCTTGCCCCAGATCCCTGAGGTAACACAACTTGGCAGTGACACTGCATCCTTCACAGCACGTGGGGTCTTGTGTGTCCCTCGTGGCGCTGCTGGACACAGGGAGGAGATATTTGCTTACCTGGGGAGGAGACAGGCCTGTCCCCTTTGTGAGGAGTACAGGACCTGAGGCCTTGCGCTGGGCTGTGGGGTGAAGCTGGAGGGCTTGGTCCGGGCAGGAGTCCTGGCTGAATAATGGGACAGGATGAAGGCAACTGTTTTTCACATTGACTAGACCTATTAAATGAGGCTTTCCCTGTCTGTACTCATCCACAGACCTGAGAGCACATAGCAGGAAATTCATCTAGCAACCCAATATTCCAGCAGCTGCTCCTCCAACAACCTCATCTCTCCTTGTGCTTCATGTTCCCCATTTTCCCACAGTGGCCAATTGATGCTGAGCCCCCAAAACACAAGGATGTTGGACCCTTGACATTTGGGCTGCTGTTTGTCCCTGAGTTTGCTGACAGCACGCTGGAGAAGGGTCCACAGGCTGATCACCCTGAGGTGAGGGGAGCCCTGCCAGTGCTGAGTGGTTGGAGCAAAGCTGATGCCACGCTCTGGTTGCAGATGGCTGCAGGGGTGGCTGGTGGTGATGGGGGTGGTTTGATTGGCCCCAGCGATGACCCATGGTCTTGGCGTGGTTTGGCCAATGTCACCCCAACAGGCCCTGGACTTCCGGACGTTCTGGGGGGAGAAATCAGAGCTGCGGCGGTTCCAGGATGGCAGCATCTGCGAGGCGGTGGTGTGGGAGGCCACCACTGCCTGCCAGAAACGCCTCATTCCTGAGCAGATCGTCAGGCACCTGCTGAAACTGTAAGTCATGCCCAGCAGCAGCTAAGGTTGGGTGTCCTGCAGCTCGGGGGGGACCACTGCTGCTTTCCTGGCTTGTGCCATGTCCCTGGTATCCCTGTTGTCAGCTTTGCACTTTGGGGGACATCACGGGCCCTTTTGGTTTTGTGAAATCTGGAATTCATTTCAGTTGTGGTCCTGATGGTGTGAGCTGCTTCCCAAGAGAAGGTGGGGAGGAAAAGTGGGTGATGCTTGTAGCTTCTGCTGATGGTAATGCTGAGGGCAAGGAGGCAGTGTGGTCCTGCCCTTACGTGCAGATGGGATTGGGACACTCATTGTTGTCAGAGCTGGAAGAGAAGCTGTCTGGACCTTGCGAGATGCTTCATGAAATTCTGTGAAACCCTATAGTGGTTCACAAGACTGGGTGTCCCTGCAGCATGGGAAACCCTCCCCATAGCAGTTGATACCTTCTGCCAAAACCGAGCCTCACACAGAACAAAGGGGTTACCTGGGCCTCTTTATCCCAACTCGAGGAGAGGCCTTGAGAGGAAAGGCTGCGTGTTGGCAGCTCTGGCTTTGACTCCTGTGAAGCTGCACGAGCTGCTGGGTAACTTGGACATGGAATGAACCTGCAGAGATCGGTCTTCTCATTGTGACCTTCCTGTATGGAGGGATTCCTTGGGCTGACCCTTGGCTGTGGGTGTAGCATGCAGTGTCGGGATGGGTGGGTTGGCATTTTGTAGCTCTAATGCTCTGTGTCCTTACACGTAGCCATGCAGATATTCCTGAATCTTCTATCTCCTACATGGGAGCCCTGCTGGAGTCTGTGATCAGAACTGGGCAAGAGGTATGATTTCTCCCTCAGTTGGGGCTATGGCTTTCTCAAGGAATGGCAGTATGGGGAGGACATTTTAGCTTTGTGGCTCTGAGACAGATGGGTAATTTCCGAGAGAAGGTGACAAAGGTAAGGAAGATTCCTGCCTGGAGGTGCTTCAGTGGGCAGCACAATGCTCTCCTTGAATTTGCCAGGCCTTTCATGCCAACCAAGGCACAGCTGCTGAAGTTGTCTTGCTCTGGCAACCCTCACACCCCATTTTCCTCTGCAAGCATCCCAATGGTCTCCCCGCTCTCTGCTTGTGTCCACTGTGTCCACATCATCTGCTGCTATCGCTGTCTCACTGTGCTCCTCCAGCTGCACCTTTTCAGGTCCTGCATCCTTCAGGACACAAGTCAGACAGTTCTGTGCCTTCATCCTGTAGATCCCATTGGGAAACCTAGGAGATGGGTATTTCCTGTCACAGTGCAAAGTGCTAGATCATGCTCACCAAGTCCCTACTTAGTGCTCCATCTGAACGTGCTGAGAGAAACATCCCTCTGAGACAGAAAAGGTGCATCTTAGATGCTGGGAAACCTCCTGCTTGCTACTTTTGCTCTCCAGCTTCTGAAATTAAAGCCTGGAGATCAGCCGTGAGCTCTTTGGCACCAATTTTCTTGTCTTTGGTAAAACCAGGTTTTTACCTGGTGTTGGATGGAGGAGGAAATTGTTTCCTTTCCCATTTTTAAGAGCAAAGGGTGGCAAATCTGATCAAAAGAATCTTCTGTGCCAGGACCAGTTGCATTCTGGTCAGAGCCGCACAAACTGTTTGGGGTGAGATGCTGGTTTGTACAGCCTGCTGTGTGGCAAGGCAGCAAAGCCTGTGTGCCCTGTGTCCCTGCAAGCTGCTCCGAAGTGAGCAGGGCTGATAAACTCTGGCTCCCCTAAACCCATGCTGAGAGGGTATGCACTGGAGCATGGCAGGCGTTTAGGAGTCCCATTCTTGCCAGTCCTCGAGGAAGGAAGGAGAAACTCTCTGTGGTGGTGGGTAGGGGTGTCTGTCTCTGCTCCTTCTGTGGGCAGGCAGACAGGGAAGTCTGTGGTGGTCGAGGGACATGGGGGACGATGGAAGGTGGACGGTGCAGGCAGCCCTCAGTTTGGGCAGGACAGGGTTTGTCATTCGTGGTGCTCCCTGCAGAGGGAGCTGCTGCTCTGCCGTACAGCCCAGGCTGGCTCAGTTCAGCCGCTTCTGAGCTGGGCGGGTTGGTGTCAGTTTTTGGTGTCTCCTCCTCGTTTAGGCTCCTCTGCTGTGTTTTGGGGAGATGGAAGCAACAAGGAAAGCAGCAATTCACCTTCTGGTGCTTCTTTGCTGCCCTCCTGAGGGCTCCTGCGATGCTCTGGATATTTTCGGTCTTTGCTTTTGCCAAGCTTCACTGCTTTGCCTTGGCTAAAATTGTAGTCAGTACAGTTTCCTGCTAACTGGATCCTCTGGTGGCGTCATGGTAACTGATGGGGAAGCAGTAGCAGAGCTCTCACCCTGCCAGTGTGGGATCTCCGTGCTCCCAGTCCTTTCTAGGGAGGATGCTGGCAGTATAGCTCTTGGTGCTGCCTTAGTGCCTTGCACAAGAAATAATTTCACTTGCCTCTTGAAACACAGCCTCTTGGATGCCTGTAGCTGCTGGGGAGCCACAGACAATCTTGGCCTTGACTTCCCCTTCTCTCTTACCTCCCTGTTTTGCCAAGTGCTCTTGCCAGAAACTGCTCTGTGGGGTGGCAGTGCTGTCTTGTGGGAGCTTGGCTGTGGTGCCAGCCCAAGAGGGAGGTGAGGTAGGTGCCTGCGCAGGAGCGGGAGAGGTGAACAGAGGGGCTCCCTGTGTATCTGCAGGCATCGGGAACAGGAGAGGAGGCCATGGTGAGCGTTGTCTGCTCCTACGACGACCTGAGCCGCAAGCTTTGGAAGCTGAAGGGGCTGCCGCTGACAGTGACGGCTGTGCAGGGTGTACATCCTGCCCTCCGGTACACGGACGTGAGTGTCCCTGGGCACAGCCTGTGCATGAGGGTCTGCAGGGAGCCCTAGGGTGAGGGGAGGGGACAGAGAGTTAGTCACTCTCTGCTTTTTGGCACCTGAGAGCCTTCGGGGTGATGTGGTGCCTCTCCCTTGCTGCTCCATCCCTGGGGCTGGCTGTGCACAGGGTGGCTAAGGCCTCCATTCCAGAGGGCTTTGCTTGGGTGGGAGGTTTGGGGTGAAGGGATGGGCTGAGTCCCAGGGTTTCTGCTCCCCAATCTCAGTCCCTGGATGACTGTTCTCTTCCAGGTCTTCCCTCCCATTCCCATGAAGCCGATTTATTCATCTCATACCCGAATCAGGACCAAGCACTTGCTGCTTCCCTCGGAGGAGAAGCCCTGCCCAGCCTACATAGCCCCTTTGAAGAGTAAGTGGGGGGAGATGTGAGTGGGAGATGATTTGGTGGGGAGACCAGAGGCAGGCGGCGATGCCAGCTCCATTACTGCTTCATTGATGTGCTGCAGACCTGGCTCATCCTGCTCTCCTGCTGTAACCTCGTCTCAGCCACCTCATTCCAACACCTCTTTTCTTTGTGGGGCTCACTGGCCTTCTGCTGTCCCTTTGCCCCCAGTCATCTGCCACATGGAAGGCAGTGGCCAGTGGCCTCAGGACAAAGAAGCCATCAAGCGTATCAAGGCAGCTTTCCACCTCCAGCTGGCTGAGCTCCTCCATCAGCAGCACCAGCTGGTGTGCAGACCTGCGGTCACCCACACTGATGTGTACAAGGTAGGGGGCCGACCGGGACCTTCTCCAGACCTGATGTGTTACTGAGAAGGCAGGTGGGGGGGATTGTGGCAGTGGTCCTGCTGGATGAGACCAGAGTTTGGATGGTAGACTTAGGAAAGAGCATGGTGAGACTATGCTAATGCCAGGGTGCTGCTGTTGTATCCCTGAGGTGCAGCGTAGCACACCAGCCTGCTTATGTTACCACCAAGCCTGAGTTTGCCTTCTGCCCCCATATCAGGATGGCTACGTTTTCCGTCTCCAAGTAGCCTATCACCGTGAGCCGCTGATCTTGAAGGAAGTGGTCACCCCTGAAGGGATGCTGAAGTACCAGGAGACAGAGGAGTCTCGTCGACTGGAGCTGGAGACGTTGCATCTGCCCTACCTAACCAGCTCCCTGCATGGGTAGGTGAAGCAGGGGGTGCCTGGGGAGTTAGGAGATGGGATGTGACAGTGTGGGGGTGCCCTTGGAAGTTGGAGCGTGATGGTGGGGAGAGTAGCTCTTCGTTGGAAGTGGTTTCTCATAACAGTTCGTGAGAAGCTTTGCAGGAAGGACAAATGTGGGTGGGGGCAGCACCAGTCATCCCTGTTGTCACATCTGATGTCACTGGTATGGGAAGACAAATACCAAAGAGCAGTATGGTTAGAGAGGAGCAGATGGCAGCATTTCCCCTTTGTTGCCCCAAGATCTCAACATCCACAGAGAGTACCCTGGCGTTGTGATGCTCTGCACATGTTCCTGGCAGTTTTTTCCCTCTCTCTTCTCTTTTGCCAAATGGCAGAAGGCCATTTTGGATCCTGAGTTAAGCAGTGGATTGTCTCGCTCCTCACAGGCTCCAGCAGCAGCACCCTGTCTTTGGCAGCACTTGCCGGCTGGCCAAGCGCTGGGTTAGCGCCCAGCTCCTGAGTGACAACATCTCTGAGGAGTGTGTGGACCTCCTTGTGGCATTTCTCTTCCTCCAGTCGGCTCCTTTTGTGCCACCCAGGTGAGGATGAGGAGCCCAGGCTGGCCCAATGGGGACTTAGTGCTTTTTTCTTACCTGGGATGGAGGAGGGATGGCATGCTACTAGGGCAGGAGGTGCTGAAAGGCTTCACAGCAGGGAGCATGAGGCCCTGTGCTGCCAAAACATCATCCCAAGCCCTGCTGGGAGTAACCGGCCAGGGGCATGGAGATGCTTGGCGCTGTGAGGCTGTGGCTTCCCCTACCCTGTGCACTGCAGAGAAAGAGTGAGAGGTTGTGGGGATGAGATCAAGTGTCCTTGTGGCCTCTGAGTGCTGGTGGCACAACTGCGATGTGTCTTATCACTCGTCGAGGACTGATGGGGTCCCTTGTCCTGGAGATAATGGTCGGGAGAAGCTGGGATGAGGGCTGTGTTCTGTCAGCCAGCATGCTGGGGTTCCTGGGTTCTCTGGGAGAAATGTTATGGTGGAGCTGGTGGCTGCAGCTTGCCTTCCTTCTGGAGAGGACTCCCAAGGGACGGGTGAGAAGCTGGCCATTGAAAGCTGAATGGAGTGGAATGTTGGTAAATAACCCTGTGGGGACAATTGCTTCCTGCTCCCTGGCACTTAGGTGGGATGCGGCCCAGAGGGAGTGGAATGAAGTTAAAAAAAGTGGTTTTGCTCCATGTGGAGCCGAAAGGTCATTCTGTCCTGCACGCAGGTTCTGGTTTCTTTCCCCAAAATAGCAGAAGTAACAGCCTGATGCCTGAAATGCTTTCCCACCTCCAAAAACACCCTGCTAGCCCGAGCCCCATCTTCCCTGCCATCTGTCTTCGCACATGTATTGTGTTGCAGGGGAAGAGGCACAGAGGGAGCTTGGTTAGTGTTACTCAGAGCTGGGAACAGCTCTCTCTTCACCTCCCCTTTGCTCTAACCCCAGGTGTCTGGGTTGGTCGGGGGCAACGTTTCACTTTCTGCTGGTTTCTTTTACTTGGGGAGAGAGTAACATGGAGGAAAGACTTTCCCTGGGGATTCAGAGAAGGGAGAGTGTCTTATGGTTGTCCTGGACTTCTCTTTCCTACCACAGACGCCTCTTCTTGGGCTGTGTGTGGGCTGGCCATCACTAAATCGCCCCTGAGCCCTGACCCCCATTTGCTAGGGTATCAAATGCCAGTGTTGAACTGTTTTGCCTTGCCTGCAGCTCTCCCCAGGTGGGGTTCCTGCGCTTCCTTGACTTGCTGGCAACCTTTGACTGGAAAAACAACCCTCTGATTGTCAACCTGAACGCTGGACTCACAGGTGAGCAGGCAGCACACAGGAGAGCTGCAGTTTTGAAGGTCTTGAGCCCTCTGTGGTCCGTGCCTGTCTCCAGGGATCTTGGATATGTGGAGGTGTCACAGCTTCTGCAGGGTCAAAAAGCTTTTCCATTCACTTACTCCTGTCCTGCCATGCTTAACTTTGCTTCAGGGTGTGTTTGGTTTTTTTCCCCTGCCTACCTTTGACGAAGCGCATCTCAGTGATGATATTCTGCTGCTTCTGGTCTTGCTGAAATCTGTGACAAGCCTGGGTGGTGTTGGATGTGGTGGTGTCTTTGAAACCCTCTACTCCTTCATAGCCAGAATTTTGTCTTGAGGCTTTGCTCTGGCTCTTGGGGGCCGAACCTTCATAGTGGAGTTGGGCTCTTGAACGGGAAGCTGCAAAGCCTCCTGACACATGTCTGCTTTTAGAGCCTCACTGAGCCACTCATGTTGTGGTGATGATCTGCCAGTCCTCGATTTCTTAATCTGCAAGGGAAAAAAGTTGTGGTGCTCCAGGTTTTGTTACCTCCTGAGCCTTGAGAATTTCTTGGTAAAGGTCTGTGGTTTCCAAAGAAGCACATTGGCACATCTGAGCTTACCTGCTGTCCTGCCCTCTTCCCTTTGTTTTGTCTGTTGCTCATCTTTTGGATACCTGCTGTCCTTCCCCAGGAGCCAGAAGAGATCACCAGATGATCTTGACTTTGCATGGTCATGGGGTGGGGGAGATAGGTACACCCGGCTTTTAAAGCTGATTTATACAACGGTAAAGCTGCTTGGGAGAGATTTGGGGTTTGGAAACTGATGTTTTTCTATCCTCCAGCATTTTTAATGAAAGGGAATTGATTTTTCCCGAAGAGCAATTTTTTACCCCACTTGAGGTGAAAAAAAAGGTTTAAAAAGCTAGAAAACCCTTTGGGTACAAACTCTGCTGTTAGCTTGTAATATGAGTTCCCAGCCTGTGTCAGTCCCGGTGGCTGCCGTGTCTGGGCCTGTCTGGGTGGGTTTAGAGCAAAGGTCCTTCTAGACCCGCATCCCATCTCAGAAACTTCCTGCAGAGGGAAGCGTGAGAGCAGAGCAAGCCCGAGGTGATGCAGCTCTGGTTGCACGTGGACCGTGGGCACAGCGGGTGGGAAACGATAAAACCTGTTGTGCTGCCCTTTTCTGGGCTGCAGTACGTTGGTGAGCAGGCTAGAGGGCTCTGGCAGAGCATCTCATATGTCTGCCTGCCCTCTCCAGAAGCTGACTGCACAGAGATCAAGAACAAGTTTGTGGCTGCTCGTTCTCGCCTTCCTGTCATGTTCATTGCCACTCCCAAAGACCGGTGGAGCTCCGTGTGGACCCAAGAGCGACCGTCGGCACAGGTGAGCTGGGGCTCTGGCCTTTCCCCATAGTGGCTGCTGGCCTGGGGCAGTTCCCAGCTCCTGGTGCTGGAGTGAGCTCCAACAGCCTGGTGGGTAAGCGGGGTCGCTGCTGCATCCAGCACTGCCAAGTTTCACCCTCTGGCTTTCTTCTTCCCCCAGATCCTGCAGCGCCTTCTTGTACTGGCCTCAGAGTCTCTCCGCACCCTGGAGGAGCAGCTCATGGACCCGCTCAACAGCCAGGATGTGAAGGTAACCCCCTGGGGTGCCAGCACAAGGGATTTCAGGCTCTGGCAAAGCACACTGGTCTTTGGTGGTGGTCACTGGGATTTATTAGAAGGCTGTGGCCATGTGTGGTTACTTTGGGATGAAGATCAGCAAGGATGGAAGCATGAAGGATGGTGTCCTGCTGTGCTACTCTGCTTCTGGGGAGCCCAGCTCTGCAAAACAGCTTGGGGTGAAATATCATTGGCTAGGGCAAATTTATGTTATATTCTCTGGTTTTTGGAGTGTGAGCAAACTCACACTGCTCCAGTGCTGATTTGGTCACATGTCCATGGATGGAGCAAATGGCTCCTCTGTGAGACTCACTCTTGGTGTAGGTGGGCAAATCTGACTTGTGAGCTGGAGTCTAACCCAGCCCAGGGCAGCAAAGGTTTTGGTAGGACACTCATGGGCACTTTGGGAAGGTGTTCTTTTGGTTTGAGTGAAGAAGCAAGGCCATATGTAGTTTAACCCTCTTCACTTTCTCAGTGATTTTATTGTTTAAATTAAAACATTTGTTACTGAAATGAATGTGGAAATGGAAGACGCATTTAAGTGTC
Source organism: Baryphthengus martii (assembly GCA_013396935.1). Taxonomy (NCBI): domain Eukaryota; kingdom Metazoa; phylum Chordata; class Aves; order Coraciiformes; family Momotidae; genus Baryphthengus; species Baryphthengus martii. The sequence continues at coordinate 35,764 of VWZK01021894.1, read as the reverse complement.
TCAAAGGACTCCCCTTCCCTTTGAAGGAAGATATGTGTGTTTTGGAGGGGAGCTTGTTGGTGTACCAACTGGTGACCTAGGCAGTTGAAGCTGAGAGGACTCACAAAAGCCAAACGGTGGTTTCTTATGACCCAGGATCAAAATTCAAGAGGTGCAGTGTGAACTGGGGGTGGTTAGTCCCTGAAACGAGCTGTCTCCTGTCCATAGCATCCTCCCAACCCCTTGACTCAGTCACCTGGGTCTTCCTTTCCTCTCCCCTCCTCTTTGCCATTGCAGTAGATCCTTTCCCATCCCCAGGGTGTCCCTCTGATCCATACCAGTGTCCTCCCAGACTTGCCATGTTCCTTAGAGATAAGCGTCAGAGACTGTTTCCAGGGATGCTAATCTGTTTGTAAGCAGAGCTTGGGGCAGGGAGGAGGGAGAAGCCTTTCTAGTGCACTTTGGAGTTGCTTCCTCTTCCCATGTATCCAAGGGAGTGCTCCAAGGTTTTTTTTGTCTCTGCATTGGTGTCACTTGGGGACGTGCCCGCTGTCAGGCGGATGCAGACCTGAGTTTGTGAGCTCTGCTTCTCTGCTCCCAGGGAAGGTGCAATAAGCCATGGATTTGCACAGCTGGGTGGGAAAGAGGGTCTGTGTGGACCAGAGCTGGGACTTGGTGCTGGTCACTGATATTCTTCGTGTGGGTTCTCCCCAGCCTGGCTATAAATCAGCTCCAAGCAGTGTGTTTTCTGCCTGTGACATGTTGGGTGGTGTCCCATGCCTCTGCTCATGTCACTGCATCATTTATTCCATGAAAACGTACACATAGTTTTAAGATTTTTTTCTGTTTTAATACATCTGCATCCACAGTGCCAGATCCTGTCAGTCCAAATATTTATGTTTCTGGGATTGCTCCCCCTCCATTACCAGGGCTTGCTCTCACCCTCTGTCTGCTTGATGGAAGATACTGCTGCCCTCCTGGGCAACTCACTTTGGACAGACTGGAGCATCATGTTGTTACACAGCTCTTCGTGTTCCCTGAGCTCCTGTTAGCTTCTTGACTCCCCTCTTAGTTCTGAGACTCTGGCACATGCAGCATGGTTGCCTGTCTCAGCTCACCATCTGTTCCTCTCCCAGCTGCCCACCCCACTGTCGTGCACTCTGCTGGGCTTACTGGGGTCTGTGGTCAGGGCTGGAGAGAACCACCTTGGCCTTGTGGGAAAGGTCTTCTCCAGGCACTGTCTCCAAGTCCTTGGGACAGCAGTCGGATGTTTCTGCTGACCCGGGAAAGCAATAGGGTAAAGGGTGTAGTCCTTCCGGCTAGGCATCTGATGTGGGTAGGGAGCAGCTCCCTTCTCTAAGTGTTGAGCTTGCTGTGAAGTTGGACTGTGGCAATCAAGTCCTTCCTGGTGCACTTTGGTGATCCAGAGGACTTTTAGCCTATCCACCAGGAGATGGCCATAGAGTAACCACCTTGGTTTTGACAGTGTCTTTGTTACAACACTTGCATGAGATGTGGGGGTGTGAAGAACACATCCTTCTGATGTGAGCAGCGGCCATACTAGGATAAGGGCATGTCTCAATCCAGAGGGAACGAGGTGGCCAGTATGGGCTGGAGGTCCCTGTGGCTCCACCGCAACCATATTTTTCCCTTGGGTGTTTGTCTTCCCTTAGCTAGGTGTTCTGTTAGCCAATTACCACCAGCCCCTGGGGAAGGGGAATTGGGAAGAGGAAAGGAGACCCAATGGTTGAGATTTCATATCGTAAAATAATAATTAAAAAAGCTCATATTAATACTAACATCAGGTACACAAAGTCACCCTCAGCCCATGCAGTGGTCACACCTGCACGTTCCCAGCAGCAAATGCTGGATGTCCAGCACTGTGAGCACCACAGCTCCAGGGAAAACGTGACAGTCACAGCACACGGGAGAGGAGCCTTGGGAGCAGAGTGATGGGCAAGACCTTCCAGGGAGAAGAGATCATTCCCAGTAAACTTACATCTTATAGGGAGTGTGGCATTTGTGGTATGGAATACTTCTGTTGGCCAGCTCAGGTCAGCTCCTCCTGGCTTTAGCACCTGGCTAATTCGAAACTGCTGAAGACCTTGATCTCTACGGAGACCTGCACACCATGGCTGGTCACAAGCAACCCCAAAGTTTCTTACCAATTTTCTTCTTAGTGAATCAGGTACTGCTGTCTTCTCAAAAATACAGTTTTCCTGAATAGAAAATTTATCCCATGATTCTGTCCCAGCAAAACCAGGACAGTATTTTGACGAACTTCCAACATTAATCTCACAAGAATTTTGGCCTTGGTTTACTGCTTTCTAAGGAGAAGGGAGTTAATGCAAGCAGTGTCTTGGGCAACCTCTCTTACCTTTCCTGCTCACTTGTGTCCCTATATTGAGTAGCACTGGTCTTTTCTCCCTGCAGATGGTCTTCCGTCCTCCTTTGGATTTCTACGATGTGCTAATCCACCTGAATCCACACCATATTCCTCGGCATCTGGAGAGCGTGGACCGGCCACCGAAGTCGTTCTCCCGGGGCGTGGTGAAGAACAGCGCTGCCGTCAACATCCTCTTTCCTGTGGTGGATTACGACCCTGTACAGTGCTACCTTCAGGAGCTGAGGGTAGGCACAGCCTGTTGGGGAGGTACAGGGGGCTACCTGCCTAAGGGGGAGCTGCCTTCGGGCGTTCAGGCTGTGTGCTGCTGCAAGACCTCCTTGGTGACAGCTTTGTGTATTTTGGATGTGGTGATCACTCTGTGTGCATCTGAAATCACTTCTTCAGCAGAAGACCTGTTGAATGTCCTACCCGTTCCATGGAAAATGGGAGTGCTGCTTCAGATAGAAAGCACCTGGAGCTTTGGCTGAAGAATATTTTATTTTAATGCAAAAGTATCTAACCAATTTGTCTCTAGTTAGTTCATTGACTTTTCATGGCTTCTTGCACCAGCTAGGATGCCTGATGGACAGTAGCTACCCATATTTTGTGGGGGGGCTGTATAGAAACCCCTGTCATGATACCAGTAGGGCTCCTGCTGTTAGGCCAATGGCTGTGTGAGCGGTGGAGGCTGCGTACTGGCCACGGGATGGTTTCTCTGGGTCTGGTTACATGCATGATGACAGAGGAAGTTGGTAATGCGGGAGTATGGAGAACATCAGTATCCAAAGTCATCAACCTCGTTCTCTTGCATCATGTGGCCATGCCAAATGTTCAGCAAGCTGGGGAGATATGCAAGATGCTGGGTGGTAGCAGCGATCCACACTGGATCTGGACAGCCAGTGCTTTGCAGATGTGCAGCCTCTGCCTCTTTGCCCCTTCCCAGCTTCATGTGCGGTAGCTGAGTTAGGTGTTAGTGGGCAGAGAGGTGGGGCTAGTATGTCCTTTTTTTCCAAACGTGGCTTGATGTTCAGGTGCCATCATCCTTTACCCACAGAAGTGCTGTGGGCAGTGTGAGGACTGCTGTAGGAATTGTAGGCTGGCCTTGGCAGGAAGGGGCTGTGGAGGTCTCTGGTCCCGTTCCCCACTCAAGGCAGAGCCAGCTTTGACATTAGAGTGGGCTGTGTAGAGCCCAGTCCTACTGAAAGGCAACTTTCTCCAGGGATAGAGGTCTCCCATCTCTCTGTCACAGTATTTGGCCACCATTGTGAAAGAGGTGCCTGAATTGAAAGTCTGATTCATGCTGGATGGTGCTGGGCCCCTTGAGTTCAAGCTCCTCTTTCACCTTAACGCAGGTAGCTTAGGAGGTCGGCAAAGAAAACTTGGCAAGAGTTTCTTTGAAGGTTTCTTCACCCTGGGCATAGCCCCCTTACCTCCCAAGCTGCCTGCCAACTGCTTTGTACGGTGACCTCTGCCCATGGGAATCTGCTGTGGCTTCAATAGAGATGACAGGTCTAGCTCAGTCCTCCTTTTACCCACAGCAGGTTGGGACAGTCTTGAAGGGTGAGGAAATGAGACAGAGATGCAAGGCCTCTTTGAACTGAGGAGGACCTCGGCACTGTCCTGTAATTTCCCTGCAAGTGGCACTGCACTGCTTCTTTAGCTAGAAGGATGTTGGGGAAATGAGGTGCCCAGTGTTCTTCTGCCTTTGAGAAGGAAGGTGTTTAAGAAGCTGGAGGTCTTGCAGATGCTTTGTAGAGATCACTGGGGGATTTCTTGACGTCCGGGATGTGCAAGGAGAGGGAGAAGCTTTCAAAAGGAAACACAGTGACTGGGAACCATTCTTTATTTCACTCTTGTTCCTGGTGTCTGGATCTGCGGAGGAATATTAAGATCAACCTCTCCTCTTTGTTCCTTTAATTATGAGGATTTGACCTGCTGTCATGAAAACTCAAGCAGGAGGTGTAAATGTGGGTTGGAAATGGAGGTTCTTAAGCTTGAAATTCTTCTTCACCTTGTGCTGGAAGGAGGGACTAGAGCTGAACAGAGTCTTTCAGCAGCTGCCAAGGTGCTGAAAGTGCCTATATGCATGGAGCTGGAGCTTCTGTGTCTCTGAAGGGGTCAGAGCTAAGCCAACCTCATGGAAACCTGCCAGGAGGCTGACTTCTTTCTTGAAGAGGAGCTGGAGGCTGCTGGATGAGCTGACTGGGAGAGCAGGCTCCTTGGGGAGGCTGTTAACTGCCTGCAGCAAATCTGTCTGTGCATTGAGGCAGTCAGGCAGGAAACTCATCAAGGTGTGTTGCAGTTTATAGTACTTTTTTGTTCTTCTAGTCGACTCAGTGTCAGCAAATGGCTCCAGAAGTGGAAGGTGCAGGAGAGACTTCTCTGGAAAGCAGCATTCGTTATCCATTAAACAATTATGACTTAATTGGTCCAGTCATTAGTGACATCCAAGCTGTCTAAATTTTTACTGCCTGTTTTCTCTAATACAGGTAATAATAGACTCGGAAAGGGTTTAGTTGGTTTACAAGTGGTTTACAGCTCATCCTAAATCCCATATACTAACATCCCAGTGAGGAAACATGAGCAAAGGTCACATTGCCTCCTTGGAAGCCGTGTTGCATTCACTTGGTGTCTCTTGTTCTTTGGCCTGAGGGTGCTCAGGAGGAAACAAAGGAGGAACTGGCCACAGATTTCTCTGAAGAGTGAGCTGTTGAGTAGAGAGCATGAAATCTGCCTCAGCAGCCCTGTCTGGAGGGTTTTTCCCTCTCTTGAAGGCTCTGAGATAGGTATGGCCGTGTTCCCTTGCGGCCATTGTGTTAGAGGTATCTTGCAGTACCAGTTTACTTGTCTCTTCTAGCTTCCAGATCAGTAGCAGAGGCAGACCTGAAGGGGCTGATGAATATCTCTTTCTGGGCAAACAGGTGTTTCTTCTGGAAAAATCACAGAGGTGTTGCTGCACCTGTTCTCAGATAGCTTAGCCACATCCATTTGTGTTGGAAGGCCTCAAAAGCTAACTGTGGACAGCAGACTCACCAGCAACCAGGTAATGCTGAGCTCCCAGTAGAAACCATTCAATCAGAGATCATCTGGCTTCATGTCTCAGTGTACAGATGTTGCTTAAAGGCAAGACCTTTGCCCTGACTTTGCATTTTGACCTGGATTTGGTTGGTAGCCTCTCCAGCACCGTTTTATTTCTCCTCCCTTGGCTTTCACTGCTCTGAGCGGTGTTCAGCTCCTCATCCTGCAGGCTGGGAGCCCCAGGGGTGATCCAGACACAGGAACAAGTTGGTGCCGGAAAGGGGTATGGTGGCAGCAGTGAATCCTTGCAAGAGGTTTTGGATGAGAATGCTCTTGGACAGAACTGGCTGGCTTTGACTCAGAGCAATTTGCTATCCCTTAATAGCACAAACCACAGAATTGAGCAACAGAGTTGTAGCTGAGGCTGACAATGTAGCTGTGATGGGTTTATAGGAACGAAGGGACACATCTGCCTTGCAGCGATGCTGTGAGATTTAGTTCTTTTCTGTGGGCAGAAAAGAAACATCTGGGTTTTTTTCTGAGCTTTCCCGTGGGAAAAAGGGATTTAAATGCCTGGACATATTGATCGAGTTGAGATGGGCAGGAAGCAGCACCTTCCCCACTGTTCTTAGCCCAGTAAGCAGGAGACCCATTTTTCTCCTGTCCAACCTGTTTGCTGCTTAGAGGTCCCTGCTCTTTTCACGTCAAAGAGGTTAGCGAGACAGGAGCACTCTGGATCTGAAGGATTGCTGTGTGCCCTCCCCAGGGAGCTTAATCAGAGGAGAAAATGAAAGGAAGGGAGGTGCTGAGTCCTGACGGCTTTAATTTTTCCTGCTCTAAGGAGATGTGCTGCAGGACCAGGTCTGATTGAGTTGTTGTGGTGCCTGGGAGGCTCTGGGTAGAGATGAAAGGCTGGTCGTGGGATTCAGACAGCAAATTCTTCAATTCCAGGGTAGATCTGATAGAAAAGGTCTGATTTGGGAGTTTCCAGATGAGAACGCTTTGCAGACGGACACTTTTTAGGTGCCAGATGTCCTAAAGAGAGGGTTTCCCTGGAGCTTCAGCCCATCACTAACCTCCCTGCCGCTTATGGTCCCGAGCACCTTGACAAGCAAGCCTTGGGCTGGGTCCTCTAGGGGATTCTCCAGCAAGGTTAAATTAAATTTCAAGTATCTCAGGTGAGATTCACGTTGGATCTCTATCGTAACTGCTAGTCTGTGTCGTGGCGGCTGTCAAGCTGCAAAGCCTCCAGCCGTTTGCTGGGGATGTGGTGTGGGAGCACTTGGGACAGTGTAGCTTTTGTTGCAGGGTGGCCTGGCTGTCCTCCAGACTAAAGAGACAATCTGAAGGACACAGGACTGGTGGATGTGCTTGCCCTGCCATCAAGCTCACAAAACCCCCAACGCTGTGGTCATGTCCCTGAGGTCCAGAGCTGTTCTGTCACGGTGGGAAAAATCAGATGAAGCTGCCTGTGCCATGTCCATTAGTCTATCATGAGTGTTTAAAGACCTAACATTCTTGTCGGGTCTTTGATCTCACTAGGTCTCTGGATGTGAAGCACTCCCTTTCTTTCATGGGGATTTAGATTTCTCTGGCTGCACATGCCTGTGAAAGAGTTCATGGCAGAGGAGCTGCCCCTCTTGCACATAGGATATCTTACCTGTGTGGAGGAGCAGGAAAATGTGTCCTGCTTTGCTGTAGGCATCCTTCCCTCTTAAAGCCATGTTTTGCATTTCTTGCACCTTCAGACAAGACCTGTTTGGAAGACTTGCAGCCTTCTCCTTTCTTTCTCCCACGGTGTAGGAATGTGTATCTTGCTTCTGCATGTTAGGAAGGAACTAACGTTATTAAAAATTCTCAGTTACTTACAGTATATAAGCTGCGGTAGTGGGATGTAGCTGGAACTAGTGAAATCTTTTCAGGTCAGACTGCTCCCGTCCTGTTTTGACTGACAGGGCTGACTGTCCTATGGCAACTCCAGACAGACAGAGACAAACTGAAAAAACTCAGTGAGCTCTCATAGCGTGGAGGAAAACTTCCTGTCTGGATCTACACAGTTGGAGGGGCAGAGGTGGCAGGAAATTAACCGCTTTTATAGCTGCAGAGCAGCTGTGTGACCCTTAGCATAGTGCCCAACGTTAGGGGTGGATGCACACACGTGTGCATACACGTACGGGCACACACGTGCTTAGCGAGGCTTCAGACCCTGGTGCTCCTTGGGTGACCTGGCAGGGTACTTGCAGCTGCATTTCTTCTGTGTTAGTAATGCCTTCCCAGAGGTCCTCTAGGGTTTGACCCAGAGGAAGTGACTGGAGACTTTAGTTTCAGGTGGTTTGGTGGATTGATGGACAAGGCATGTTTACTAGTGCAGCCAGAAGAACATGGGTAGCTCTTTTTTCCTTGCTGTGCTTTGCTGCTGCCCCATATCCCCAGGACAGGGATGCTCGTGTGGCTCTGTCGAGACACTCAGAGGTGGAAGAGTTTGGATAGATAGGTAGGTAGATAGATGGATAGACAGATAGAAATACCTTTAACCATCTGAATCCCAAACCTAACACCCAAGTTTCTTTTCTTTTAAAACCTGTGATGAGAAGTGACCACAGCCTGGTTTTCTTCACAGTATTGCTTGCTCTATTTGAGTGTACAGGGAGAGCTGTGTTGCATAACCTGTGAGTATCAGGGCAGGTCGCAGTAGGAAGCCAAGGAACTCAAAGTGTTAAGCGCAAGTGTAGTCATTTGTTGGAAGTAAGTAGCCTTAATGGGGTTTTATACTGGTAGATCCTTTGCTGAGGGCACTTAAAATGTTCTAAGCACTGAGCAGATGTTGATTGATGCATTTGTCACTTGAACTGCCATTGCACCAGGAAGAGCTGCTAGGTGCATTTTCGGTGTAGAGACCTCTCCAAACAGCTCCTCTTTTTCCAGCAGCTGTGATGCAATGAGCCAATCTCTGGGTATAAGTAGGAACAGTGAAAAAAATGAGTGGGTAAATAGTTAGGCCAAAATCCCCTCCCCTAAACAACTACGCTGTAGTTCCTTAACTACCAGTGAGCGCTTAGTGTGTGGCAAAATCCATCCTTCAGCCTGAGCTGCTTGATCATATAACCTTAGAATAGTTTGAATCAGAAGGGACCTTTAAAGGTCATCTAGTTCCCGTCCTCCCTGTAATGAGCAGGGACATCTTTAACTAGATCAGATTGCTCAGAGCCCTGGTCCAGTCTCACCTTGAATGTTTCCAGGGATGGGGCTTCTACCACCTCTCTGAGCAACCTGAGCCAGTATTTTACCACTACCAGCATAAAAAAAAAAAATCATCTTTAATATCTAGTCTGAATCTGCTCTCTCTTAGTGTAAAACCCCTTGTCCTGTTGAAAAAGGCCCTCCTAAAAAGTCTTGCCTGTCTGTTTTTTTTGTAGGCCCTCTTTAAGTGCTCAAAGGCTGCACTAAGATCTCCCTGGAGCCTTCTCTTCTCCAGGCTGATCAACCACAACTCAGCCTGTCCTTGCAGGACTGGTGCTCCAAACCTCTGATCGGTTTTGTGGCCCTCCTGCAGACCTGCTCCAACAGGTCTCTGTCTTTCCTGTGCTGAGGACTGCAGAGCTGGACATGGCGCTCCAGGTTGGGTCTCACCAGAGTGGAGTAGATGGGCAGAACCACCTCCCTCGACCTGCTGGCCACGCTGCTTTTGATGCAGCCCTGGATATGATTAGGCCCTCTGGGCTGTGAGCGCATAGATTGCTGGCTCATGCCCAGCTTTCCATCCACCAGTACTCCCAAGTTCTGCTCTGCAGGGCTACATTCAATGCTTTCATCCTCCAGCCTCTATTGAAACAGGGGGTTGCTGTGACCCAGGTGCAGACCTTGCACTTGGCCTTGTTGAACCTCTGGATGGCATCCCATCACTCAGGTCTGTCAACTGCATCAAAGAGTTTGGTGGTGTACTTGTTTACACAGTGTCATTGATGAAGATGTCGAACACCACTGGTTCCAGTATGAACTCCTGAGGGATACCCCTTGTCACTGGTTTCCATCTGGGCTTCAAGCCATTGACCACTACCATCAGGATTTGACCATCCAAACAATTTCTCATTCCCTGAACAGTTCACCCATCAAGTCCATATCTCTCCAGTTTAGGGAGAAGGATTTTGTGTGGGACTGTGTAAAAGGCCTTGCAGAAGTCCGGATAGGTGATGTCCATTACTCTTCCCTTGTCCACTGATACAGTCACTCCATCACAGAAAGCCACTGGGTTGGTCAGGCAGAACTTACCCTTAGTGAAGCCACACTGGCTGTCTTTGATCACCTCCCTATCCTTTATGTGCCTTATCAGAGCTTCTAGGAGAATCTACTCCATGATCTTCCCAGGCACAGAGGTGAGGCTGGTAGGTCAGTAGTTCCTGGGGTCTTCCTTTCTACCCTTTTTAAAAATGAGTGCAACATTTCCCTTTTTCCAGTCTCTTGGTACTTCACCTGACTCCTGTGACTTCAAATATCGCGAAGTGCCTTGTCAACTCCATCAGCCGGTTCCCTCAGGACTCTGTGATGCATTTCATCAGGATCTGTAGACTTGTGTGTGTTCAGGTTCCACAGGTGGTCATGAACCTGATCTTCTCTTACAGTGGGAGTAATACCAGTTTCAATCAGGATATTGTTTTACTCACCACCTTTCTCCATTCTTTCATTCAAAGAATCCAGATGGCTTCTTACAGACCTTGAGCTAGTCTTCTTCCAGGAACCATGTACCCCTTCCCCTGGCGTTGAGGCCCCTCCAAATCACAGCCCTGAGCTTGCAGGTCCCTTGTGTCTCTGCAAGATGGGAACCAGCTGTAGGTTTTGGTGTTCCAGGGATCCTCCTGAGCAGGTAGAGCTTTCCTTGGGTCTTTAAAGCTGAAATGCAACCAAAGATAGAGCAGCTTGAGAAGGGAATATGAGTTCAGGTGCAATCCCTGACTCTTCTCCCTTTTCTCGTAAACTTTCCCTTGAGGAAGATGTTTGCAGGCTCAGGCAAGCCTGATGGCCGTAGGCATGGAGCTTGGGATGTGGAAAGGGAGGTGAACTCTTGTTTGCTTTTACTCTGCAAGGCTCTGTACAAACAGAAGCGTGGTGACTAATACACCAGACCCTTCTAATCCTGCAGTTTCCCAAGAGTTAAATGTGCACCTCCACAGTTCAGTGGAGCCAGCCTGAAGTACTACCATGTGGACAATGCTGGGAGCACTGATAGTGCAGAAGCTTTGCTGGGATTTTGAAACTGGATGCCATTCTTGTAACATCTGCCCTCTCCTCCCTGCTGTCTGGATAAAAGTTGCTGGGTATCCAGCTTTATTGGGAAATGACCTGAGCCTGGGAGGGCTCCTTTCCTGCAAATGCTCCTGGCTCCTGTCCAGCAAGACTTGCCTGTAAAAAACACCTTTCTCATGGGGAGTATCGCCTGGCACTGGAGACCTCACCCTGCAGGGTAGCAGGGTTCTTTCAGGTCCTCACATGCTCTGCTCCCCTTTGGTTCCAAAAGCTGCACATCGGTGGTCAGCGTGACCTGAGCTTTCCCTCCCTCTTTGCCTCTGTTGCCAAAAGGAGGAGTCTTCCCTGTTGACTGGGCTCTGAGCGTAGCCCGTCGCTCTCAGCAGAGAAATGCCAGGGTGGGTTGCCTCTTTCTCAATGTATTTTTAGACAGTGGTTTTCCTAGCCAGTTTGGCACACCATTAAGTGGGATGAGCTGGCAAGTCTCAGGATCTTCCCAGCTAGATGGCCTAATTCTGTTGCCCTCTGTTTGTGATACTTCAAGTCCAAACTCATAAATCTGTCTCTGAAGCTTGCAGACAACACCACCCCTCCCTGCTTTTATCAGACCTTTACTCTTAAAATGCTACCCCACCCTTTGGGATCACTGGTAATATCAACCCAATCCATGTTTTTCTCCTACTGCAGTCCTGGTAGGTCCATACAAGACCCTTCCAAGCTTGCCTTTGATGTTGATTTTTTTTTTTTTTCATGTCTATCCTCATGAAAGCCTTATGATACAGTGATGCCAGCAGAGACCCCTCTTTGTAAGAGTGTGGCAGAGTTGCAGTTGGGGAAATGTAAAAGTGTGGAGGACAAGGCTGAAGAGGAAAGCAGAGGGTCTGTATTTCCTGCAGTGGCTTGTTCCAAAGCTGGTGAAGTCATGTGCAGAAACTTGTACTGATGCTGGGAGCTGTTTGCTGGGCCAGATAAACATGTACTATTGCCTGATGTTAATCTCTGCCAAGATGAAGAAGTGTCAGGGAGCAGCTTCTCGACTGTCTTGGTCAGCTGTGCTCAGGATGCATATCTCCAGGTATCAGCATGTTGGGTGCTGAGGTATAGGGCCAGACTTTTGGGTTTGAAAAGTTACTTACGCACAGCATTGTTTACTTCTGCTTGCAGAGCTCATCCCCTGCCTCCTTGCAGCACTGGGAATCCTGCTGGCGTGGGCTTGGGAAAGACCAGAATGTGGTCTTTAGTCATCTCTTTATGCAAGGTCTCTTTTTGAGCTCTGCTGCCCAGCACCGCCAAAGGAGCTACTCCATGACACAGTTGCTAAAACACAGAGGCAAGGAGGGCAGACACCTGCAGTGCCTATGTGGAACATTCCGTCTCTTTGCACCTCCCAGGACTTTGTGTTTCTTACATTTCTGCTGTTACGGTTTCTTTTGGGATGCTGTGTGCTGCTAGTACATGTGAGATTTATCCTGAGGGGTGAGGGAGCTTGGTTTGCAGAGTTTGAGGTGCTGGCCTCTGGTGAAAGGACCGTGACTTGAGTTTTACCTTTGCTGCCACGTAGTGAAAGATACTGTGGCAGGATTGCCTACTGGACAGTGTGTGCTCCTGCCATCTGATGCACTATGAAATCTTGGGCATGGCTGTTGGAAACTGGGATAGCACAGCTTGGTGGTGCCAGATCCAGCTGATGGGGAACCATGATAAGGAACACTTGATGGTTCGTCATCTGAGGGGTCTAGTGTCGAAAAACTGGATGCTGATTTATGGGTGCTCTTGCAGGCCTGTGGAAGGTGGTGGATCATGTCTGTGCTCTCTGCGACACCAAGAGGTAGTCAGCAATGAAGCCCGCATGCATAACTTGATGGGAGTGCACTGTATCCATCAAGCCTGGGGGAAAAGAGGCAGCGGGAGGCACCTCGGACTTGTCCATGGGCTGTCAGTTGCTTTCCTTGTTGATCATCCACTGGGAGAGCTGCAGTTTTGGTCCTGGCTGCTGTGGAGCTGCTGTGTATCCTTGCGTAAGGAGACTGAGTCAGAGATGGGCTCTGGCTCTGCGATGTCTGACACAACCTTTGCTTGTTTTCTACCCAGGATACCTTCAGTGATCTCTCCTTGTTCTTCTATGACAAGCATGGTGGGGAAGTTATTGCAGTTTTGTGGAAACCTTTGAGCTTTCAGCCTCAGCCTTTTAAGGTGAGTTTTTGATTCTACTTTAAGCTTCATGTTACCTTTATGGACTGAAAGCTTGGAGGGCTTTTTTTTCCTGCATTGTAATTGCTTTGTTTAACTCTTACCAGCCCAAAGCCGCTTGAGAAGCAGGGCTCGTGCTTCTGTCCCTTCTTAGAAAGGATGAAACGAGAACAGCGGGCTATCCTGTTCTTGTGGCTTTGGGCGTCTTACCCAGAAATACCTGACTCTCAAGAAGCTGGGCTGGCAAGCCTAGGTTCATAGTGCCTGAGTCCTGTCGATGTATGGGGCTATTTTCCAGCTGCACTTTGTAGGTTGGCAAACTCTAGAGGGTGGTTAAGCTGGGTATGAGACACGCTGCAGTGATTCACGCTGCTTTCTATGAAGGAAAGACGCAAAGAAACCAGTGAGTCATGGCTCGGTGTTGGCAGCCCGGGCTCTTCTGCTGTCAGTCTGTGAGTGATTTATCTCCCCTCTCTTCATGGCTAGAGGGCATTGGCCATTAAACCTTGCTGCAGTTGTGAAACCCAGTTATTCATGGTGGTGAAACGAGAGGAGGAGATGGTTGCATCTGAGCTCAGTGTGGCTTGACTAAATATGAGGTGGTTTGGTTATTTTTCACCTCTGGTGGAGGCAAGGATCTCTTCCCACTTGAGGTCTTGATATCCACTGAAGAGCAGAGCAGAGCCCAGGCAGCTCTTGCTCAGTGTTATAATGTGATCCCTTTTGCATACCCTATCTGCTCTGCTTACACAGGCTCCGCCATGCACCTGCACGCTCTTCCCATCCCCTGACCATTTGGAACCATTACTTCTCACCCTCCCTTGCAGGCTTTAGACTGTGGCTCCAGAGTAAACCCTAAAAGAGGCTGAAAGGGCCGCTCTTGCACCTTGGTAGCTCTAATAATGAGTACTGATGGTGTTGAGAAGTGAAGCTTAGAAAGCTGGGTGTAGTGGTTTGTCAGGGATTGGATGTGACAAGGCAGGAGAGCAATTTGCATCCTTTGTTTGGGGCTCGCAGAAGTTGCAGAGCAGCTCTGAGCAGATATTCCCATTTGCACAATGTTTGTCTGTGTCTTGCAGGTCTCCAGCATGAAAGGAAGGATGGTGACAACTCTGAACAATGAGCTTGTCTGTGTACCCAATGTGGAGGCAATTCTGGAGGATTTTGAGGTTTTGGGAGAAGGCCTTGTCAGAAGAGTGGAAGCTCGTACAGAGAAATGGACTATCTGAGGCCACTAAAAGGTGTCAGAGGAGCCTGTTCTGATGCAGTTTGTTCACTCTGGGACCTTTTTTTTTTTTTTTTTTATCAATCTGTCCAAGGAAAGGCTGTTGGCTTCTAAAATCCCAGAACTGCGTGTTTTACTCTATTTATCTTTATATGCCTGTTTAGAAAAGCAAAGGGACCTGTTTTGTTTCAAGACATAAATGCCTTTTTATTTTGAAGAAAATATAAAAATGGGTTAAAGTTTTTGAAAGTGTTTCTGTTCGTTGCAGGAATCAAAGGTATGTTCACGTGGTAGTGTCAAAAACCTGAAAATTATAGCTGAGGTGTGCGTCGGGAAGACAGTTTTCTAGTTCAATAGAGAGTTCATAGCAGCTGATGTTAATTCTAGAGTTTAGCAAAACAAGAGAAACACTGAACCATTCAAAAATGACCAGATTATTCTCCCTCTACTCAGCCCTGGCAAGACACATCTGGCATACTGTGTCCAGTGCTGACCTTCCCAGGAAGAGAGAGACATGAACACACTGGAGCAGATCCAGTGAAGAGCAGTGAAGATAATAAAGAGCTTGAAGCCTCCATCATACGAGGAGAGGGTGCAAGAGCTGGGCTTATTCACCCTGGAGAAGGCTCAGCAGGCTCTTGTCAGTGTGTTTAAATACTTGATGAGGGAGTGGAGAAGATGGAGCCAGGCTCTTCTCAGTGGTGCCCAACAATGGCATGAGAGGTGTAAATTGAAATACAAGAAATTCTACTTAAACCACCTTTTTTTTCGATGAGAATGGTTGAATGCTGGCACAAGTTGCCCAGCGAGGTGACGGAGTCTCCATCCCTGGAGATACACAAAACCCAACTGGACATGATCCTGGGCAGCCTTTTCTAGATGACCCTACTCCAAGCAGGGATGCTGATGATTTCTCTCCTGTGGAATGATCATGGGGACTCCTGATGGGGAGAGAGAGAAATAAGAGGGAGCAAATGCAGTAGTCCCATCACCTCTTCTGGTGGAGGCAGCACACACGTTCCAACAGCAACACATGGGTGAATCACATGTGGAGTAAAGAAAACAGACTTCATGACAGCAGCTACCGCAGAAACCAAAAATAGATCCAACTTGGAAAGGCAGATGGATATTTGGGCATTTTGACAGCTGTAAACTGTTGTTGCTTGGTAAGGGGCATTTCAGACAGGATGTTAAATCTGCTACTTCAAGACTTGCTGGCCTCTCCAGCTGCTGGAAGTGGGTCTGAGGCTTGGTGGAGGAGATTCACAGCTTGTTTTTCAGCGTTTTCTGTGAAGCATTTGAAAGCAGGCTGTGGCAGAGATGGGGTGATGGGCTGGTGCAGTCTGCCTTCTGCGTGTTGATCCAGTGTTTGGAGGCAGAGTGTGTCCTATGGGATATTTACATGTGTGCTGGGACACAACTGCTCTATTAAAATGACAAGAAGCATTTTTCTTTCTTCCCTGTGCTGGTGGCTGGAACAGGCTCTAGGTAAAATCCTTTGCCCATCCTTTGCTTGCAAGAGCTTTATGGATAAAGCTGAAAACTGAAAACATCAAAAGCACTTCCCGGGCAAAACAGGTATCAGACCAGAGAACAAAGTACTTTCTATTGTACCATGACCCCCGCAGCCTGAAGCTGCTGACAAGTCCATTAGCAAACAAGAAGCAGGCAGTGATTTTGACAGGTTTCAGAAGCAGTTAATTAGGGATTAATTTTTAAGCTTCTCTTTGTTCTGATTTATCGTCCTCTAGATGTTGGAATCGCCCAACCTGCCTTCAGCGATGGCTGTAATTTTCCTTGGTAGTCAGATTGTTCCTGTTTTTTATGCAGCATCTGCCCTCACTCTGAACATGCCGTTTGACATTGGGATCCTGTAAATTTTCCACCACGATTGTTGGACAGCACTCTAGTTGCCACACTGGCTGCTCGTGCCAGAGGTCTGCCCGCTCCCTCGCTGTTGCACGTCCTGCCCTGGCTTTTCCCCTTGCTCTGTGTTGTGGATGTAAATGGTTTGGGGCCGAGTTGCTCTCCTGACTGTATATCTGTGCTTTTCCCTAGGGCAGAAACATGTACTGAAGCTTGCAGGGGGCCAGAGCTCCTCCAGCCCCACTGCCACACCAGGCAAAGGGGAAGGTCCTGCTTCCCCTTCCCCATGGCTGCTGTGGGCTGCAGGTGCTTGCTGGCTTATTCTCTGTTTGGGAATATTTACAGAGAGATGGTCTCTACTTTTGCGGATGAGCAGTGCCATAATCCCCCGTGCCCTGTCCTCCCCAGCGCACTCCCACAGTGGGGTAGCTTGCGGGGCGTATGAAGGATATACCCTGCAGGGCTAGCCCTGCAGCACCTCCGCTTTTATCTGCTTCTGTTAGGCTCTCGCTTACTGTATTGCTACTCCTTTTCCTTTTAGCCTCAAAAAACACATGCAACTACACGTAGCCTCCAGCTTCCCTGCATTGGATCCCTTCTCCTCCGTCCCTGGGTAAAACATCATTGTTTGCAGCTTGCAGCAAAGGGCCGGGCAGTGTCCAGGCTGGCCTTCTGCAAAAAATAACTATGCCAAGTTCACTGATGATAAATGAACTTGCTTGTAACCAAACCCTCATACAAGTACCAACCTGCTGGCGTTTCACAAGGTAACACCACTGTGCTCAGCAGCCAGATGTGAGCCTGGGTCAGGCCCAGCCTGTGTTGCAGATGTCTGCTGGTGTAAAGGTCTGTTTTGGTGACGGATACTGACATCTCAGCAATGCCCTTGAAATAGATGTGCCTAAGACTGGCAAAACTGACCACTGCTAACCCAGCTTACATCACCTGGAGGGGGATACATCTGTGTCAGCAGGAGTTACCCAAGTAATGCATTGTCCCAGCTGTGCTAGCAATGCTCTTTATATTACCAAAGCTGTGGGTGATCTGCGGGCTCCTGCCTCCTTTTTTAGAAGAGCAGCTCCTCAATGCCCCATGTTCCCGAGTGTCCAAATATTTAAAGGCACATTTGGGCCATTCTGGAGCCCTTGTTTGTATAGTCGAACATTGCAAATGCTCCGGGTCATCTTTTATCACTCGCTGGAGTCAGACACCCCTGGCCAGTGCGGCCACACATTGAAATTCAGCTGGGAAGGCTGGGGATGCTCTTAGGGACTGGATGTTGGTGCTTTCTGACTTCTTGAGCAATAGTTGATATCTAGAGCAAAATGCAAAGCGCTTCTGCCTCAAGAGGGAGTCCTCATATCTTGATGTGGTCTGGAAAGGCAGGATCCCAAGGAAGGGGATATCTCGGGTACACAAGAGAGTACAAGTGAGGTCTCCATTGCAACTTTATCTCCCATTGCCTGATTTACTGCTTTTGCTGGTGCATTGTGACTAATTTCTATTGTGAAAGCTGGGGTAGGGCCTGGGTTATTCAGAGCATCCTTGTTTGACAGCCTGTGCTGGGTTTCCACTTCCAGAGCAGTGAGTGGGCACTCACTTGCAGGTGTTTGCTTAGCTGTATTCCCAGCCATAAGCAAGAGCTGTACAAACACAGAGCTGCTCTGGAGAGCCCGTGCCCCATCATGTCGCAAGAGGTGGGGTGAGGGGAAAGGGAGGGAAGTGCTGGAGCCGAGGCGATAACAATGGGCTTTGACGTGTTGCTGCTGCTACTGTATTTATTTTGCAAAGCTTCCTTTGAAGCTCTTTATGGTGAGCCTTCTGTGCATGGGGGCAAGCACAAATGAGGGAGGTGTTTCCAAATGCAAGGAGAGATGTTGATAAGCTCAGTGGATGGATGGAGTCAGTGAAGACAGGGGTCAGTGGTATCTGCTTTCTAGAAGACCTTTCCAAAAACTGATGTGTCTTCTGGGGCCTTTACCTGATGCATCCTTGGACAACTTTCTCCTAAAAGGATTGACTCGTGCTTTGCAAGGGTGCTGCATGTTTCTTGGTTTCTTGGAGGCAGCTAGTGCTGGCTCAGAAGAGGTGACAGATGGAAAGTTTCTTCTGCCGCCAGACCCTTGCTTGCTAGGCACCCTCTATAACTTTGAGTGGCAATCACAACATTTTTAAAAGGAAACTGGGGAAACAAGTTGGAGAAACATATCTAGGATGATGAGATGATCCAAGCAGGTTGAGTGCTGTGTGGTTTTTCTTGCCCTTCGAATTGTTCAACCCTGGCTCATTGGGGCCACTGCGATCTTTTCAGAGGTGATTTGGGGTCTCCATGGCTGACTTCAGGCTGATCCCCTGAAGCCAAGAAACATGTCCTGTCCTGGAGCTCCCTGGTGTGTCAATACAGAGCTGGCTGTCCACCAACTGCGCAATGTCCCTCACCCCTTGCCCTGTAGCACCAATAAGGTCTCCAAGCAAGCAGAAGAGCATACTTCCCTCATGGCAGCATCTCTGGCCCATGACCATGGTCTCTCCCTGCGTTAACACAAGGCAGGTCATCATTCAGCAAAACCAAGCTGGGCTACCATGTGTTCTGGCAGGGAAGAGCCATCAAGCTAAAACTCATAGCCCAGTGGAGCCACTGCTCTAGCTTTCCTCCAAAACACTGTGATCCGCCACATTTTAATACACATGGAAACAACAGGCAATTGAGCCAAAAGGGAGAGACTCCAGCTAGTAAAACAACACTGTCCTGGGCACATGTCATGCCCTTTCCTGGCACCCGCCTCAGCCTTTCCTGGTTCATCCAGGAGCAACACAAACAGGAACATCTGTCTGGTACCTTTGGCAGCACAGGAGACACCAGCACAAGGCGCGAGTGTTCCTGTGCCAGCTCACAGCCAACACAAGCCCTTAGCACCTTTGCTAGTGACAGCAAACAAGGCCTGGGGATTGGATCCCCCTCTTCTTGCTCTCTGATGGAAAGAGACAGTGAGTTTCCTGAACCGGGTCACAATGCTCAGCAGGAAAATGGAGTAATGGGGACATTCTTGTGCATCCACAGTTCATTGCTCTGCAAGAGTGCACTGCTGCCTCACCAGCCACACAGCACCTCCTCATCATGCTCACTCCTGATATGTATTTTTCTCCTAATGACTGCTGAGCCCTTTACAGTCGGGTTTGGTGTAAGGACTTCATGGCCCTGGAGGCTGCATCTTTGTGCCAGCCAAGGCTCATACTGTTTGAGCAACTTGCAGTTTGCTCCTGCTCTCCCTGAGGTGCCTGCAACCAGCATCTCTTCCCCAGTCCCTTTACAGATCACTTTTCTCCTATTTTTCAATTCATCCCTCAACTTTTTGATTTTCCATTCCCTATGTGCACCCTGCACTTGCTAAGCACCACCCTCACCCACTCAGTAACATCACTCTGCCTTCACGAGGAGAAAATGCACACTGGAAGCTGCTGCCCACCAGAGATGCTTTGCTACCAGCGCTTCCAGAAACCTGCTGCTTTGGCTGGGAGAAATCATTTCAAGTCCAGAGCATTTTCCTCGTAACAGAAATCCTGGCAAACAAGCCAGCCTCCAGCCAAGAAGCATGGCCACCGTGGGAGCAGCAAACTAGGGGAAGATACTCATTTTCTGTGATAAAAAAATGCTTCTTCCCCAGATAGCCATGGAAATTTAGTCCGAGGGTTTTAAAAAATGACCAGTGATTGTGGATACCTGAGTAAAATGCTCCCTACAAGTGCCTATCAGGAGATACATCCCTCTCTCCAAACCAAAGGAAGAGTGGAAGGGGCAGGTGGTGATGTCTTTCCTCCACCCAGTGGGATGAGGGTTCACAGAGCAGGACTGCCTGATGTGTGGGGTGTCCTACAGCACAGGGCTGAGCCAGGTCTCACTGTTAGGTCTTGTCAGTAGAGATTAGCCTTGCTAAAGGCTCAGCCATGTGGAATAATCAGCAACCGAATCCCAGGCTCCCTCCCACACCAGGCTGGGGCTCTGGAAGGGTAACCCTCCTCCCGTGGCACCAGAATCCTTGTCCCTTCTCCTGGCCGTCCCATCACAAGGACCTTTCCTTTCCCCTGTGTCATTCATAATAAACTTCCATGTCCCTCCCTTGCATGAACACGGGAACATGTATTTCTCTGTCTTATACATGACCTAGACCATAGAGTTACAGAAGTATGTCTGCATCTTGCCTCCTCTTTTCTGGGGGTTTCTGGGTGCCTGTTGCTGGGAGACTGGTGGCCTGTGCCACTTCATCATAAGCCAATAGTGCAGAGCAAAGGCTCCGAGTCTCCATCCCTGCAGCTCCTGCCCCTGACCCTTTTTGACATAGCCAAAAGCCATGCCACAACTGAATAACTCTTGCAGCTCCTGCCCTGTGACTGTGACGTTCTTCATCAGGAACTGCAGTTTCTCTAGCACCAGCGATTGGCTACAGCTCATTGCAAAGAGGCAACGAGATACTTTTCCTGCCCTGAAGCACTGACGGTTGTAAGGAAGCAGGATGAGGCATGGAGGGTGTGAGCAGCAGGCCAGGAGGCAACACCTGGGGGGGAGCATGGGGTCTAGGGCAGGGACAGGATGGTACATCACAGCCATGGGTCCTGGAATCACCCCCAAAATGGGGGATCCTGTCCCTGTTGTTTGAAGCAGGAGGATGGCTCCCTTTCTTTCTCATGCAGGCCAGCAGCAAGACAAGCAGGGCCCTTTCTCCTGCCCTTTTCCCTGCCGTGGACATGGCCCTCATCTCAGCCCTCTACAAAAGCATCCAAAACATATTTAGCACTCCCGGCTGGCCCCAGAGACTTGGTGTGTGCATCCCAAAGTGGGACTGTGGCACTGCTGCTGCTGCTGCTCTGATTTGGAAAAGCATTGGCCTTTTCCAAGCCTGCTCTCCCTGTCATGCTTTCACCACTTCCCCAATGCATCAGCTGTTCCCCCACCTCCCCATGGCCAGGGCGTGGGGCAAACCTGGCAGTTTCCTTGCATGGCTCTGCTCCTTGTCACTGGGATGTAAAAAGAGCTATAAAAATTGCCTTGCAGGCACGGGCGGGCAGCGCAGGATCACTGCTTCATTTATCTTCCCGTCTCAGCTGGCCGCTGGGAGGCTCACCGAGGTGATGAGACCAAGACCATAGGGTGAGTTACAGACCGCTGACAGGGCTGGGAGCGGGGACATGGCTCCAGCCGCTTTCATCTCCTGTTCTAACGAGTTGATGCTGCCTCTTGGCTTTGCAGGCTCGGAAGCACCGTGCAGCATCTCAGGGATAGCTTATTCCCGAGCCTGCTGCTGCGCCTGAAGAACAAAGTTCAAAGCTGCCAAGAGGGTTTTCTTGAAAGGGATATGGGATTGACAGTGCTTAGGAGGAATGCAAGATAAACCATCAGCTCACAACACAGTTCTGTGGGGCCCCTCCTGCACCCATGGGTGCCTCAGGACAGCTCTGTGGAGACAGGACGCTGCAAAGATGCTGCTCCCTCCTGGGACAAGGGCAGAAGAGCCCTGCCTGAGCAGAGGGGTTTCCCCCGCAAGGCAATTGATCCTGGAAACAGAGCGGCCTGGCTGCAGTTTTGCACGGAATAAAATCTATTTGGTGATGAGAGATGGAGAAACAGCCTACTCAGCATCAATCAGCCCTGAATCCGTGAGCTGCAGTGTTTCAGCAATGCAGGGTGAGAGACAGAACGGCTGGATGACACTTTGGGCCTCCAGCTCCCTGGGGCTGTGCTGGTGATGGGGATAGCAAGGGTGGTCAGCGTGGGGGTGCCACAGGGTTCTGCGGGCGTCGCAGCAGGTCAGGCTGGTGGTAGAGGGATGTATGGGTGGCCTGCTCAGGTCCTGGCTGCATTTTGTGGCTTTCAAGCCAGGTGCCACACCCACGTGCCTCTACTCCTTCTCCAGCACAAGCTGGAGAAGAGTGGGCTACCTCCCTGCCACCTTGAGGGGAGCAAGCCAAAATTTGGGACCAGCAGGCTGCCTGGGCACCCCGTTATCACAGGTATGGGATGCATCAGCTCTGTTCTGCCTTCTGAACCAGCCCAACTGCTCCAGCCTTGGAGGGTCCAAGGGGCTGGCCTTGCTCCCAGCCATCACCCTGATCTCCTTCTACTGCCTCTGCTGCGTCCCACAGTGGTGGCTGGTTTCCTCTGCTGAGGGTGACACTGAAACCCGGCAGCGAATGTTGGCCAAAGGACTCATGTGTCTTGAGTTTCATCTGAAACCACAACACCGTTGGTAGGTTTCTGTGCAAAGCTCGGCAACCTCCTTCTGGCTCGTGCCAGCCTTTCCAGTACACCTTTATTTATTAGTTTTAGTTTTTCTACAGGAATTTTGGCTGGGCCACATGAACTCTCAGGTCTCACTCAGGCTGGGATTTACAGCTTGAACCGGTATCCCTGGGGCAAACGGGTCTCGGAGTGAGGCAGGGCAGACCTTGGCTGTGACAGTGCATGAGCTGCAGCCCTTGGGAAGGTCTTGCTGTTCTGGAAAACGCTCAACAGCCTTTGCTGGGAGCTGCCAGAGGCAGAAAAAGTGAGTTCTCTACTAAAGCAGCCATGTGGGGCTTCTGAGGGGAAAGAAAACATTTTTCTTGTTCCTGAATTTCTGGGTTTTGAGCAGCTCTAATAGGGAGCTCAGCGGGCACAGGAGGAGTGTTACAACATCCTGGTGCCAGGGGAGCTGAGGTCTGTTTGCGGATCACTCACACTGAGTTATCCCCTACACCACGTTACCAGAAGCACATGGATCCTGGCTGTGAGCATTGCCAACAAAAATACCTAGCCTGGGAGTGGGGGTAGTGAACATAGTTGTGGCACCGAGAGGAGCATAGAGCTTGCACTGCCCTATGCTTTGCCTGAGCTGCTTCCAAGCTGTCTTCTGCAGTGTATACATCTCCAATTAAACCCTTGGGCTTTAGGTTATCCTTGCACTGCCTACTATGACAGCCTGAACCTGCACTACTCAAAAAGGGTCTGCAAAGCCCTGAGCAGAGAATCTACTGCAAGAGCTTTTGAGCATATGGCTTGTTCCTTGAGCCTGTCTGTCTGCTTGGCAGGTGAAGCAGCTGGGAGGACTGCAGGGCAGCATCTACCTTCCCATTAACCTTCTAGGAGAGCTGGGTGACCATGATCCTGAGGTGGGAGCAGAGAGACTCTAGCTGGGGTGCTCAGTCCTGTCTGTCCAACAAGCACTGTCATCCGGAATGCTGATTTCATGTCCTGCCACATCTCCTGGGACACAAGGGGAAAGACTGGGAAGGGCAGAGCAGGTGGAAACTTACCATGCTGCTTGCTCTGCAGCAACACAAAGGGCATGGGCTGATCCAAAGGTAGGTTTGGGCTTAATCTTTCCAGTGAGAGTGTGGCAGTACTATGAGGAGTTCCAGTATTCGTCTTCAATCCACCTGGGATTTCAACAGGTAACATGTCCAGGGACTGGTCTCCAGCTGACAGTCAGATGCTGCCTGTGCTCTATATGTGCATTTTGGGTCTTGGATCTGCTGGGAGGTTTGTCCTGACCCCATCAAGCTGAGACTTCGAAGGGATGTTGCTGAGTGCCACGTAAGACATGCAGCTGGGGACCACATATCAGATGTGATGTGGTGTTTGCTCCTCTTGGGCTGAACTGTGTCTTTTGCAGTCACTGAGGGCTGTGTGTCTCTTATTCCATGAGACTTGCTTCCTGGTGTGAAGTGTCAATGACAGACTATCCTCTGCATTCAGGGAGTGAAAACATCAACTGTCTTAAAGCAGAGATGGTTCACAGTGGAGCTACCCTTGCTACTTGCTTTTATGCACTGTCTGGTTCAGGGGACTTTTTTTTTTTTTTTTCCCTTTGCAAGGTGGAACAGCTCAAGCAAAAGGCATGAAGAGTTCCCCTCCACCCTCACCTTATCACTCTCATCACTCTGGAACCCCATCTACATGTAATCCCTGCTCCCAGAGTTCAGCTCCCTGAGTCCAAAATCCCAGAACTGACCCTGCCATATCCTGGCTCCATGCTGGGGAAATGGCCATGCTGGAAAAGGTAAGATTGCACGCAGAGGTGAAATGATCAAGACGAAAGCAGCAAAGAGAGGTGCAAAGTCCCACAGGAAAAAAAATACAAGGAATCAAAGGGTTTGTTGGGAGTCATGGTAAGGTCATCCCTAGGAGCTGTGTAAACCAACAGGCAGTCCCTGGCCAGCAAAGGCTCTTTGGGCACCTTCTCAAGGCAGTGAACAGAGTAACACCTAATCAAGGAGCTCATGAATTCCTAGGTATCTTTTATGTGCGTAAATTGGCCAACAGATAATCGCTTTACATTTTTAAGGCCAAGCCCATTTTCCACCCTCAGCAGATTTGGTTCATCCAGGCCACTTGGAAGCAAACAGCACAGTCACACCATCCCACTGCTCCTTCACTCTTCCCCTGCCCTGAGCATCTTGTGCATGCTGGGGACAGTGCTGGGGGCAGGGGGGGGCTCTGTGGGGCTGACAGGAGGTACCCCAGCATGTGTTGGATAAGCAGGACTGGCCACTGGGTGCTGTCTCCCTCTGCTAGCTCACTGTTCTGCCTGTGCTACCTCGTAACTGTGTCCTACCACCGTAAGTAGAGCTTGCGTGAGGTGTTCCTGACCAACACTGCTCTGGGTGGCATAGCTTTTCAACCATGATCTGCTGGGGTTCTGAAGAGCAAGACCCTTTCCACCAAGCAGGATAGACAGGCTCAGGGCAGGAATTGCTGGGTGTGGAGCTCTTTGGCCTGGGTGATGCCAGTGATCAGCCTTGATGGTTATGGTCCATGTGCTGTTGGGGTTTGCTCTTCAGGGGTGGCAGCAATAATGCCAGGCATGGGGCTCAGCTGGGTGTCCTGGCCTGAACCAAGGAATCTGACTTCAGAGCATGTTTTCCTGCTTATGCCTTGTGCTATTTACATTGTTGTTTCACCCTGCTGCTGCCTTGCCTCATTACCTCTCCTTAGGTAATCCTAAGATGTCCCTTCCTTTGGCAATGGCCTATGGAGTGGGAGCGAGGTGTAAGACTATTCACTTTGATGACCACTTTCTCCATCACAGCGCTTCCTATGGAGGGGTTCTGGTGGCTTCTTATGGCTCAGCTTCGTCAGGGTAAAAGAAAGAGCAGGTGAGACCATTGCAGTGTCTTGAGAGCCCCGACTTCTTAGTGAGGCTATTTTTCCACCTCTGTAGTTGTCATTGCCAGGTACTGAGCCCTTTTGTGGCATGAACCCCAAGAGATGTTGCCAAGGTGACATTTCAGTTGAGTGTAACGTGACATCCACAGGCTGGTCTTGCTCTGCTAGGCAGAGGTTGTTGAAGGGGTTCAGTTCTTCCCTTCCCTATGCAAGAATGTGACAAGATAAAGATTCATGTTCCTCCTCACACTTTCATCCTGAAATGCTCCCTGACATGCTGGTCTAAGGACAACAGATCTGCTGTTGTTGATGCTTCCATTCTCTCTAATTTGAGAATTGCCCACGGCCCTTGAAAGATGTGGGCTGTGCACGATGCAGGAGCAGATAGCAGTGCTCACACCCAGCTATACAGGGGGTGGTTTTGGCCAAGGGAATCTGCCGGTTATGAGTAGGCTCAGCCCTTGGAAGAGGATCTCTATCAGTTCCCATTTGCACATTACAAGACGCTCTCTGGATGACTAGGTAGTGTTTGGACTTGGCCCGATGAGCTGTTCTTTCTCAATTTATTTTATTTATTTTTTCCCGGCTTTTATCATTGATCAATGTGAGAAGAAACCAGCTCCCACATGCAGAGATTGGAGAGTGCATAGCAGCAGCTGAAGGTGCAAGGAGTGTCTGGTTGACCTGGAGAAGAGGAGGTGAGTGCTCCCACCTTACATCCACCATCTGTCTACTCCAGCCATGGCTGCCCATGCCTGATGACTCGGAGAAGATGTCAGCTTCCCTTGCCTTAAAACACTTCATCAGCTTTGAACAAAGAGGCTGTAGAGAGGAAGATAAGGAGGTGTCTGGGCAGCAAATGTTGCCCCAGAGTCCTACCAGCAGATGAGCAATATATTAAAAAAAAAGACAAAAAATTTAAAAAAATGACAAAAGACTCACTTGCTGAGCTTACTGACAACCTGCCCCTCCCTGCCCTCAGCACCATGCTGATGTTTCTCCTGTGCCCTAGCAGGAAAGCAACAAAAGATGCAAGGAAATCCTTCCCTGCCTCAAGCTGTGCACCAGGTGTCACCAGGCTGGTGTCAGAAACACTCCTCACCTGGGCTTCTGGGTGAACATTGCTACTTCTACTCTGGTCCAAATCAGGCATGCAACCATTTTTTTTTTTTTCAAAGAGTGTGTCCACTGAGCAATGGATCCCTGGTAAAATATGGTATCAGGGCACTAAAACCAGAGGGCTGTTGGCTGAGTTGGACCAGGCAGCCAAGCTCTTGTCTGGTGTAAATCTCTTGGCTTTCCTCCCTTCACATGGTGTGGACCATTTCCATCACGGTTTTACACTGTGCCTGACCTTGTACATGTAGATCAGAGCCCTGAAAACGCCTTGACATTCCTGTTAACTAATACATATGACATAAAAATACTGGACAACGTTTTACTGTGGTAAGAACTGTACAATGATGTCCATGTAATTAAGTCAAGTGGTAATCATCACTGTAAATGTCATTGCTACCTGTCTCCCAAGATATATATATACATGCACCACCTTCCATTGCCATTCCTTAGCCAGGCACTGGAACCCCAGGCACAAGGGGAGGAAGAAACATGTCCTTTGTTCTGCTAGAGCCAAGGGAGGGGTGGACACTGCTTTGGGGCTTCTAGGGGGCAACTAGTCCCATTCAGAGGGTGACTTTGGAGTTGCCAACACATGGCTGCCTCTACTCTCTAAGAGCTCCCAGTAAATCACCCTGACTCCAGTGGATGCTTTAGTGTCCTCACAGCAGCAACATCTTTTCTGCAGTGAGCTGTAAGTGACTTGAGTGTTGCTACATCTGCATCTTGCGGTCTTCTGTGTTGTGATGCTCCCTTCACAGCTCAAGGCACAGCAGCTCCATCGAGGTAATTTTCAAGTAAAACTTAGAGACCCTCTGCGAGGCTCCCCTGGGACATCTGGGGAAGGTGAGTGCTGTGGAACAGGGACACCTCTAACTCCAGTGGCCTCTCCTACCTAGGAAACATGGTATTTACTGTCCTGGATTCTCTACAGTGCACAACAGGGGAATGCCCCGAATTCCTGAAATGGTTTAGTCTGAGAATGAAGGTGATTAAGCCAATATTGACCATTTCCACCCCATTTAATTCTGGGTAGGGAAGGGTACTTAGTCTTGGTCTATTCTCTCCTACAGCTAGCTCCCTTTCCTTCCCTGACTACTTTCCCGTCTTTACCTGTTTACATCTCTAACCCGTCCTACAGTTTCAGGAGAGCCAGGTCCAGCTTCCCTCTTATCTGCAGAGACCTGAACCCAAGCCTCTCATGAAACCTCAAGTAGACCAGAGAGGACACTGAGGTGAAGAACAGCTATCCTGCTGAAGGCCTTCTGCCATGCCCTTCCTGATGGAAGTGACTTGTATTCTATCTTTTGGATTACTTTACGCAAAGTGGGAAAGCTTTCCAAAAAAGAGATGTAGAAATCTTGTCCATGACTACCTGACACTCAGGGCAGCTGTTTGCACGGAGGCTGATCTCTTCAGTTTTGAGTCTGATTTCTTCAGGGAGAGAAGAGGCTTGCGTATGAATTACACTGATCATCAGGTGAAGACTACTGAGTGAAGGAGATCAGCATTCGTTCCTCTGCATTATATCTGAAGCTTGACAAAGTCATAGGAGTTGGACTGATGAACCTATGCCTTGCCAGCAACCCTCCTTGTGCACTGCCTATGTTGTTGCTTGGCCAAGAATGCACGTTAGTCATTTCCATTGTTTGGCTTTGGTGAATAGCTTGACTTTGAGAGTTTTCAGAGTTCTTCTCTGAGCCTTGTTCTTTGGTGCAAAGCGTTTTCGCTGTCATTGGCTCTCTGACCCAGGAAGTGCCTGGTGCAGGAAGGTCGATGCTGGCCTGAATTGCCTTTGCCATGGCCCATGGCGGGTTCCTCTGCAGCTGGAGTGTCTCACCTCCTCTGTACATCTGAGCAATCATGTGTGGCTACCCACAGTGACAAAGTACTTCGTGAGGCACCAGCCTGAGTTTCAAACAAGATTCTGCGTTATCTGAGTGTCGCTAAGGCTTGAGACCATTTTGTCAAATTCTGTTGCCTTTTGTTTGACTTTGATGAAAGCATTGTGTTAGTAGGAGCTTCAAAGGCTGATCTTAATAACAAAAACATGACCCTCTTATTATCTCCTCTTGCACAGATCTCACTGTGTTGGGACCTGTGTGTACTTGGTGTGTAATGTGGGAGGATGGTGAGACCCGGTGTGTCCCTCAAGGGGATTTGACCTTGGCAGAAAAATAACCTTGAATGAAAGTTGTCTGTTGCAGAAAGTGAAGATGTAGGCAAGAGTTTNCTGATGGGAAGTAGAGAATAAAATTTTGTTTCACTTTGCTTCTCACATGCAGCTTTGTTTTTCTACTTTTTCCTATTAAACTGCCTTGATCTNGAACAACAGAATGAATTTTGCAAAGAACTGCATGAGTACAACAACGACCAAAACGTAGCCAGTGTTGATGCCCAAAATTCGAAGACACTGCTTCTCCTATCCCGAACATTGAATGAGGGACTATNAGGCTGACTTTCCAACATCTTCGCCCCGCGCCCAGTGAGATGGGGTGGGCAAGATCTTGGGAGGAGACACAGTCAGGACAGCTGACAGTGACCAAAGAGATATTCCACACCATGTGACATTAGCTCAAGTATAAAAGGGAGAGAAAGGAGGAGAAGGGTGGGGGCATTCATTTGTGAAGATGCTTGTCCTCCGAGCAGCCGCTACACTTACCAGAGCCCTACTTTCCGGGAAAGGCCAGACATCATCTGCTGATGGGAAGTAGAGAATAAAATTTTGTTTCACTTTGCTTCTCACATGCAGCTTTGTTTTTCTACTTTTTCCTATTAAACTGCCTTGATCTTACCCCATGGACTCTTCCCATCTTATTCTCTCTTCCCTTGTTGTGCTGAGGGAAGTAGAGGGGGAGTGAAAGAGTGACTTGGTGGGTACCTGGCCTTCAGCTAAGGCCAGTCCACCACACTCACTCAGTGCAAAGTCAGTTTGCGTTGGTAATTAGTGGGGATCTCCTAATGCACTCTTTGTGTGAGACAGAGTTGTAAGTCGCGCATCAGACTTTTTGGGCGAAGCATGAGCGAAAGTGCCTGTTCAATGCTGTTTCACACAATGAGAGGATTTGGTGTGGGCATTGCTGGGGCCACGTTCCCCTGGAATCAGTTTCCCAACTGGATGAGCAGGAGGTGAAGTCAGCTTGAGAGCCCCACGGCTTGGCATCTCCTGTTTGCCCAGGGAAGTTTACTTGGAGTGTAAAAGCCAACAGCTTTCTACCAGGTGTGGGGCCAGTCATTGCTGGGAACCCAGCGCCTTGTGCAAGAGCTCTCTTGCTCTTCCATTAACATGCATCATCTCCCCAGAGGCACCGATTTGCTTTCCATCTAGTGACTCAGCAAACTAACTTTGGCACAGAAAAGCATTTATGTACTGAATAACCCTTAGATAGCACCATTTACAGAAAAAAAGGAGGGTAGGTGGAAGGTACAACTAGGAACAATGTCCTCGCCTCTGCTGCCCAACCCAAACCCAACTGCTATTGCAATGGCTGCTGAGCTCCGAGTGTATGATTTTCTCTTGGTGGCACAGCCAGGCTTTGGCACATCAATTTGTCTGTGATGCCTCCACTCCTGAGGGTTTGTTTGTCCTGACCCATGAAGAACATCACTGTTAAAAATGTCTCCTGAGTTATCCTCCCCATTCTCATTACTCAAAGAAGAAAGATGTCTCCTTACTCTGTCTGTGTACATCTGAGTGCCTCTTGATGCCTGTGGTAACTTTTCCTTGACTCATTCATTTCTGCTGAAGACATGGTGGTAACTTCCTCCTCGAGCAAGGCTGATTACAGAAAATGGTGCTCTGGCTGCCTTTCCAGCTCTCGCATTTTCCCTTTTGATTTTATCATTTTAACCTATGCAGGGCAAATTTTCTGTTTTTCGGTTTGTTGTTGTTTTGGGTTTTTTGTTTGGATTTTTTTGTTTGTTTGTTTTGTTTTGTTTGTTTCTTTTTCCCCTAAATCTGCTGCCAGTGTAACAGTGCTTCCATCTGAATGTTATTCATTTGGTCCACCTCTGTGTTCCCATGTTAACAGCTGGTGCTTTTGTGATCAAAGGGAAATGTGCAAGTGCACAAAATCCCAGATCCTCTTGGATTTTGTTATGGTCATTCTCTTAGAAAGGGCTATTAGAAACCATCTCCCTCCAAGGCTCAGAAATATTCCATGAGGACTTTTCTGCTCTTGCTGTTTCCTACATCTGCATCTCACTTTTCAGAATATCACCTTTCATTTAAAAGCCCAGCCAGCAGCAAAAACAACTCTCAAAGAGAGCATTTATCTTCTCCTTACGTCTTTCACTCTCCCTGTTGGTACAAGAAACTTATTCTCTGCAGAGTTTACACAATGGACCAAGCAGTTCCCAGCGTTCCTTTGCCTCTGGGCTTTTCTATGGTACTTCAAAGTACAGCTGAAACCTCACTGTTTATTTTCAGTATCTCTCCCTTATAGATTTATTGCTTTTCCTTTGTAATGTACACTATCAACACTAAAAACAGCAGCAGTAACAAATTAATTTCATTGAGATCTCTGCTGATTCGATCTGATCCTGCCAGGCACAGCAGAAACTTTTCCAGATGTTTCCTGCCCTGAAGTACTCACAAGCTCAAAATCCTGTCCAAGACCTGCTGAAGTTGATTGGAAAAGTTGCACTAAAAACACAGGTAACTTCAGGTATCTCCAAGAGCAAGGTTTTCCAAGAGAAGGAGCAGATCCCACCTGCTGTCTCTACAGTGAATTGATTGACTGTAATTTAATGGGGTTCTTGGGCTTTAAGATCTGTGAATCCAAAATGATTTTTCTGGAAAAAGCTGAATATTAGGGCACAGAAATGGGACCTTTGGTTACTATTGTCTGTCTTGGGGACATATCTGTCACCAGACTCGGCATAGCACTCCCACTTTGTTTTGGTTTCCACCTTCTGGTGTGAAACTTGCTCTATTACTGTCAGCATCCAAACGCTCCCCATGGCTATTTCCTGCTTATTTGAAAACAGAAAGCATCAGAAAGTAAACCCAGGCCTTTTTTCAGCTAGACATTCAAGAGAAGTTTCTTATTTCTCCTCTCAAAGGTGAGTTACAGCAGCGCTGGACACGTCCTGCCTCTGGGCAGCAAAACTACAGCCAGGTGAGATAAATGGCAAGGTGGTATTGATGATGATAGTCCATTTTCTGCAGCATACATAACCCTTCCTTATGTTTGGATATATTGCAGATGTGCTTGAAGCCAAAAGGTAGGATTTGGCTGAGAGCTGCTCTTCTTGGGCTGGCTCAGGGGTGGAGGTGCACTTGGTGGGCACGTTTGTGTTGTACATGCCACACACCACCTTAAGAGAAAGAGAGCATCCTCCTCTTTCTTTCTCTTCCTTGCTGCTCTTTGGCTTAATTTGCCTTGATGTAAGAGAGATGAGTGCTGGCTGATTGGGCCGTGACCCGAGTTTTATATAATGTGTTGTGCAATGTGCTTTATGTAACCAGATATTTCTTGTGTAATTTATTTGCAGGCCATTTGCTGAATCAAGGACCATACCTGATTCCTGTTGTATGGGAGAAGACTAAGTGGAGGGGCATGGACAGATTTGCTGTTTCTGCACCTCTCACTGCCCAGGAGAATGTAGGGTTAGAGATCCAGGAAAGCAAATCCATGCAAATGTGGGTTTGATGGCTCTTGGGTCATTTTGAACCATTCTCAGGTTCATCTCCAAAGAGGTCTCTCCATTTCCCATAATAAGAAAGGAGGCAGGGTTTGAGTTTGTCCTCATGAGGGCCAGGTCTAAATGGGTTTCAGCTGCTCCCACTTTCTCCTGGTTGTAGTTAGAGTCTCAAGCATGGCTTTACTCTTTGGTGCCTCAGTGATGTGGATGGAGTTCGCTCTCACCATTTCTTTGCCAAGAGTGCCAGAGCGCGCTAGAATGTGGCTCAGGAATGTGAGGTGAGGATGTGATTCAGGCTGTGAGTTGAGAATATGACCCCTGCAGCATGAGATTAAAATCCAGTTCCTCCTGACAGCTGCAGGTTGAGTGCACAAATTGTGCCTGCCGTTCACACTGCCCACTGAGGTGGTTAATCCATCAATGGGGCCTCATCCGTGCCTCAGGAGTGGAAGCATACACACCCAAGCAGTGACAGAACAGGTAATGGGCTGGAAACAGCCAGTGTTGATGCCAAATGGAGGAAAAACACCTACAGGGCCCTCTCATGAAACAGGCTCTAGCTCAGCAGCACTACTGGCTCATTGTGTGGCCAGCACATGTGTTGTCCCAAAAGGCAGTCAAATGGGGTGCCACAGCACCCCAGAGCCTCCCTGGTACTCCCATTAGTCCTCTCTTAGCTTCCTGCCCTCCTGTTAAAGGAGAAATCACGTCCTTCTGAAATTTCCTTGCTGAAATTGCTGGGGATGTGGCTGTGGCATAACATGGCTTGCACAGCCCAGTGTGGTGGAACTGCCCCATCCATCTCACTGAGCACCAGGGCTCTTTCAACGTTCTTTCATGCTACAGAAGCTGTATCGGGGGTATAACTTGATGTTTTACATTCTTTTGTATTTCTTTAAATTCAGAGTACTTCATAATACTGGGAGAGCCTGACACCTGGCTGTGTGTCAGCTGAGAGGCTGATGGGACTTTCAGGAGTGTGAGCAATGTCCTGCATGGAAAACCAGAGCAGAGAAGGCTGTAGGGCTTTTTGGGTGCAAAAGAACTCACTCTTCAGTTGGCTGAGGTCTAATTAATAAGAGGGATTCTAGTGATTAGGGGATTCTGATACAAAGCAAAGAAGATACGCAGACAATTTCATAAACCTTTGCTCTGCCTTAGTCTGTGACCTGAACTAGCTGAGAAGCTTGATATTAGTTAAAATATTCTTCAGCGTGAAGAGAAATAAAAGAGGGAAACGTCGTAAGATGGCCAATATCAGATCCTTGATGGATCTGCTTGGTTTGCCCTCACCACCTCCGCAGGAGGTGGAGTGCCCTGGTCTCACTGGGGAGTATGGCCTGCACAGGACACCATACATGAGACATCCCACACAACTGTGGTCCATAGCATGTTTCAGAGTAAAAATGTTCAGTTCAAAATTTCCAAACTTAATTTTATTGATAAAGCTGGAAATTTTTCTGTGACTTCCTCTTCATTCATTCTCCTGTTTCTTGCTGCTGCTTTGCACAGAATGTCAGCTTTTGTGGAAGTCCTTATGAAAAGCCAGGATGACTCTGATGGGTTTCCTGCTCACTGTTCTCGAGAGATGCCATTGCTTGTTTTATCCACCTCACCTACTAGGCAGTCAAGGCATAGAGTCCCAGGTAGATGGTGAAGATCCACCTTGCTGGGAGATGCAGGGTCACTACCCTCCATAGGTGAAATGTAAAGCAAAAATGGGTGTTGCATCAAGATTTTTGCAGTGAGGCAGGTTGTGCTGGGTAACAGTTCGGGCATTAGCAAAGCTGTACTTTTCGCTTTTGCTTCTGGGAATCCCTGCCTGAACTTCCTTGTTCCATGGAGATAATTGGAGCTGCCAGCATCATAATCACATGCTCATTTGCACAGGTAGTTATGAGACATGGGCTGTTAGGGCTGCATCTTGCAGCAAAGAATCTGGAGGTGTTGGGATAATTTCCTATTCAGAAGCAGAGATTTAATTCAAAAATAAACAATGTGATGCATCACAGATGGAATAGAGGTTGTCCGTGTGTTGTCTGCTGTGATGGTGGAGTCTTTCTGTGGAGAGGCTGAACTAAGCAATGTTTTGAAAATTCAAATGATTTTTTCACTTGCAGTTGGCATTATGGAGTTCCACCTACTGGTGTTACAGACCACCTTACCATCACCATGCCCAGCCCCGTCAGCTCTTTGCTCACAGTATTTGTTATCTCTTACAGGGAAAATGGAATGAAATTCGAGGAGGATGACGTGGGTTTCGGTATGGATGCGGGAACAGTCCTCTGTACAAACAGGGGAGAGGCAGACAAACAGTCAGGCAGTCTACAGCAGAAAACACTTTGCAAGTCATTGTAGTAATTATCAGCTGACCGTAAGTCAACAGTGTCATGGTGTTGTAAAAAAGAAAGGAAAAGTTAAACACTCCTGGGATGTATAAACATCGGCATTGTTTGTAGGACACATGAAATACTTTTAACAATCTGTTAGAGCAGACCATGCCTACACGGCAGTAATATGGCCAGCTCTAGGCACTACCCCTGAGGAAAGCTATATACCAGTGGGACAATGTCCAGAAGAATGTAACAGAAGGGACTGGAAGATGAGGAAACACGATGCATGAAAAACTGATCAGACCTGATCAGGGTTGTTTAATGCAGAGCAGTCGCTTTCTGGACTGTGGTCTGTTGTCCTCTGGACTCTTTGTAAAGAGTCTTGAAGAGGTAACTAAGAAAAGCAAGTTCCTATATGCTTTAGAGCTGCCTACAGATAGAACATCTCTAAAAAGGTCTGTACTTGCTGGAGTAACTATTTAGGGCCCAACACTGAAGTGAGAGATGGCGAACAACTGCTGTTGCACAGGTAAGACTGAAAGGGGCTCAGTAACAACTTTTAAATGCATAAAATACAAGGAAGAAGCTGTTCTTTTAGTTGGAGGAGCAGAAAGTTAGAAAAAGGTGTTGTAGCAATGGAGATGGCGGGAATGGATCACCAGATACTGGAATGTATCATCTGGGCAGGCTTGAAATTCCCAGCAGAGGAATCTCAAAGAACAGGCTAGACAAAAATCTCTCTGTAATCACAGGAATAGGGCTGACACTTTTTGGTCATTCTGGAGGTCCCTTTACATCCCAGTTCGCTACGATTGTGTCACTAACTAGTGGTAATTTATAGTCATTGTTATTTAACATATTCATAAATACAGTTGAGAAGGGAGTGAGCAATGAACCAGCTGTCACCTAACTACTCACTTCCTTTTCTGGATTAGTAAAAGTGTATTGAGCAATACTAATCCATTAATCCAGCCCCAGGTATCAATTAATTGCTAGGCAGACCTCCTCAAGTCTATTTTTCTGTGACTCTGCATCACAAGACTGGCATGTTGATCCTGGGAGGTAAATGTAGTGGCCTCAGATAGGCTTTTTTTTTCACAGCATCTGATTTGATCCTAACTTTTTCACAGTGCTGACAAGCAAAGCTTCCTGAACATCATCTACCTCTCCCTTAATTGACACTGTCTTGAATTTTACCTGGTAGCAGGGAGACAAAAGTTAATTCCCAGAACAATAGGCAGAAACCTTGGCTGTGATGTTACTGCTGTTGCTTGACACGGATCCAATTCCTTTAAAAACACTTTCTGCGGCTTGAAGAAAGCAAAACCTGCAGTTATTCACCGCAATACCTTTATTTCCTAGCAAAGAGAGATCTTTGAAAGCCAGTCAAAGCCTTGTTGTGCATGTGGTGATTTTAGAGAAGCAGTGCTTCTTGCAGAAGACCTCACTAAGAAGCAGGAGAAAGAGTGGAACAACTAATCGGCTTGGAATGTGGTTTGAGGACAGGGTATTTAATGAGGATGCACCGGGGACATGAGACTCTTGCACTCCACATGGGTGGAATCAGGACCCCTGTGATCAGGTGCAAGGGCAGG
This sequence comes from Baryphthengus martii, assembly GCA_013396935.1. Lineage (NCBI taxonomy): Eukaryota > Metazoa > Chordata > Aves > Coraciiformes > Momotidae > Baryphthengus > Baryphthengus martii. Next base: position 30 of record VWZK01021894.1, on the reverse strand, counting down.
GTGCTTCTTTTCTTTTCTTTTCTTTTCTTT
>VWZK01021892.1:42301-80968 GCA_013396935.1 Baryphthengus martii | reverse complement strand
GAAGTGCTGGAGAGTGTCCAGAGAAGGGCAACGAGGCTCATGAAGGGCCTAGAGCACAAGTCCTATGAGGAACGGCTGAGGGAGCTGGGGTTGTTCAGTCTGGAGAAGAGGAGGCTGAGGGGAGATCTTCTCACTCTCTACAACTACCTGAAAGGGGGTTGGAGTGAGGAGGGGGGCAGCCTCTTCTCCCTGGAGGTGTGTGACAGGACTTTAGGTAATGGACGCAAGCTGTGCCAGGGGAGGTTTAGATTGGGCATTAGGAAACATTTCTTCACTGAAAGGGTTATTAAACATTGGAGTACTCTACCCAGAGCAGTGGTGGAGTCACCATCCCTGGAGGGATTTAAACAGCGTGTGGACCTGGTGCTTAGGGACATGGTTTAGTGGTGAGCTTGCAGTGTTTGGTTGAAGGTTGGACTTGATGATCTTGAAAGTCTCTTCCAACCAAAGACATTCTGTGATTCTGTGATTCTGTTATTCATCTTACTTGATACACGCAATGATTTTATGCAGATATTAAACTCTCTCAGAATAAATGTACAAATTTTCTGAGGGGAAAGAAAATAAATTACCAACTGGATTTGATAATGTCTTGGTAATTTAACAGCTGAATCAAATTTTGAAGATCTAGTAGATTTCTGGAGCATATAATTTAAGAGTGAAAATAAGCCTTTGCCCTTGTTCAAATAAGGAAATAACAGAAGTATGACTGTAATCTGTTAAATTGTGTTAGTTAACAGGGAATTTTGTGGAGTTTAGTACAGAGATAATATTTTAACACATACTAACCTGCCCATTTTAAATGACAGCTCCTTTCTGTGGTGTAAAGAAAAATCTTTTCATTAATAGCTCAATGTCAATTGAATGGTCAATAGCTCAATGCTCACTTCATTGTTTTATCAGGATGGTGTCCTGTTCTAGGGAGCTGAGCACCTCCTCACCACTAGCTCACACCCCCACCACCCTGGTAGGATGGGAAGGAGAATAGGAAGAAAAAAGCAAAACTCCTTGGATTGAGATAAGGAGAATTTAATGGAACAATGCAAGAGGAGAAGAAACAACAAGAATAAGAAACCCAGTGAAACAATATATAAAGCAAGCGATAACCCTAGAGCTGCACTGACAGTGTGGCACCACAGAGCGCTGTCCTGCCTGGCCCGCCCTCCGTATTAACATACCGGGCATGATGTCAGTATGGTATGGAATCTCCCTTTGGCTGGTTCGGTTGTCTACCCTGGATGCTATCTTTCCAGCTTCTAGTGACAATTAACCCAATCCTCGCCGAATCCAGGGCAGATGGCTTCTGATTTTTTCCTATCCTTGCAGGTGACACACACGTATATTTTTCAGGCAATGAGAACTTTGTCAGTCTGAACTGGTGAAGAAAAAAGCTCAGCAGAACGACTCCTAAATTCTCCATTAATTGATATGATGTTCTTCCACTGGGCTTCTAAAAATCTCATATACATATAATGATGAAAACACCATCACTGGCTGGAATGACGTTTTTGCCTTGCATCCTGAAGCATTTGGTACATTTGTGGTAGTGAGTGTGGAAAACAGGACTCATGACAATGAAAGATGATGCATTAGGAATCAGCCTCACTCTCAATTTGTGATACGTGCTGTATGATAAAAGCAATGCAATTTTAGAAAGGGTTAGAACGTTTTTATCACGCTGAGGCTGTTCACTTGCTAGATTTCTCACAAATGGGCAAATACTAAAAATGTTAAGTTAAGGGCTGTGATCTTATTCTGATGAAGACAATAAAATGTGGGGCTTTTCTCCAGTGCTTTACATCAAACTGGATAGATACTCTTTCTTCCATTTCTGTGACAGGCACTTCCAAATAAGAACAGTTAGCTGTGCCACTCGGAAGGCTGAACAAGTGAACAGTCCAGCTGTTCAGAAAATAAGAAGGAATGACAGACAATGTATTTGAGAAGCAATAATGTGAGGAGAAGAACACAGGAGGTGGATTCGGCAGCTACAAAAGTGAATTGGGAGCAGAGAGCAAAACCCTGAGAGACAGCCGATGTTGGCCCACAGAGCTGACATCCACCTCTAGTCACAGCAGCAGGAGAGGCTGTTGCAGGGACACAAGCAAGTCTAGCCTTGTCTTTGGTCTACTCCTTGGCAGCCACAATTGTTTTGTTATGGATGCTAGAAGGCAATAAAAGGTTAAAAAGCCTCCACTGCAGGGAGGAGAGGTCTGAAGGAGAAAGCGTAGTCACTGAGTGTATCCATAGCAGGTCTTGCCGAGTACCAGATCTATGGTTGTTCCTGCAAGGTCTGTGCAAATGCAAAGCTCTCCCTTTCCTTGATGGACACAACTGTTTGGGGTTTGGAAAGGCTGAGCACCGGACACCTTCAGCCTTGGCATGGACAGAGGCCAACATGCTTGGCCCTCTGCTTGAACCAGTGTGAGATGAGGTATCAGGAAAGGCAAGCAAGGGGCACACTAGACAGCAAACACAGTTCTCACTTTGTCTAGTTGCAGCTTTACTTACTGCTTTCTCTGATGCATATTAGCATCAAATTCCATGTTTTAGGTTACTCTGTTTATGTACCTAATTAGTTTACAGTTTAAAAAGTGGCTTTGAACTGGTAACAGAAAGATCATCACCACCCTATACATTTCAGAGATATTTAATAACATTTTTTTCCAAGTAAACTTGGAAAATCCTTACAGAAGTATCCCCAGTCTGCTATTCATAACCCTGCGCTAGTGTTAACAGGCATTACCTCCGACAGCACAAATCAGTTTGATTTCAGTGTTGTGGGTTCACGTTGACAGCCCAACAAATGTTTTGGAGGGTACAGAAGTCCAGAGTGAGATCCACAGCTTTTACCTAGCTGACATCAGAAGGTGTTTTCACAGCAGCAGTGTGTCTTCAGTCTGCCAAATGCACACTCCGATTCTACGGTTCCACTGCTAGGTATGTAACTGATTTTTCTCTAGGGACCTATGCAGTTAGAGAAGCATTTCATGGTCTTTAATAAGAGAAATTAGTTGTTACTACAATAACAGGGAGTAGTAATACTCCACGGGTAACAACATTCCTGGGGAGGGCCTCATTTTGTGTGTGAGCTTAAGTAAGAGGTTTCATAGAATCATAGAATTGTTCTGGTTGAAAGAGACCTTTAAGATCATTAAGTCCAACTGATAACCCAGCACTGTCAGGTCACCATTAAGCCATGTCCCTCAGCACATCTACGTGGCTTTTAAATAACTTAAGGGATGGAGACTCCACCGCTGTCTTGGGCAGCCTGTTCCAGGGCTTGCCAGCATTTTCAGGGAAGACATTTTACTTAATAGTCAACCTAAACTTCCCCTGACACAACTTGAGGATCTTTCCTTTTGTCCTATCATTTGTTTCTTGGGAGGACAGACCGAGCCCCACCTCACTCCAACGTCCTTTCAGGTAGTTGTAGAGAGTGAGGTCTCCTCTGACCCTCCTTTTCTCCAGGCTGAACAACCTCAGTTCCCTCGGGTGCTCCTCACGAGACTTCTGCTCTAGGCCCTTCACCAGCTTTGTTGCCCTTCTCTGGACATGCTCCAGCACCTTTAATGTTCTTCTTGTAGTGAGAGTCCCAAAACTGAACCCAGTACTGAAGCTGTGGCCTCACCAGTGCAAAATACAGTGGAACAAACACTGCCCCAGTCCTGCTGGCCATACTATTCTGATCCAGGCCAGGATGCTGTTGGCCTTCCTGGCCACCTGGGCATGCTGCTGGCTCATGCTCAGCTGGCTGTTCACCAGTACTCCCAGGTCTCTTTCTGCCTAGCAGTTTTCCAGCCTCTCCTCCCGAAGCTTGTAGTGTTGCAGCCGATTGTTGTGACCCAAGTTCAGGACTTAGCACCGGGTCTTGTTGAACCTCATCCCATTGGCCTATCCAGGTCCCTCTGTAGAGCCTTCAAGTAGATCAACAGGCCTCCTTAACTTGGTGTCATCTGCAAACTTACTGAGGGTGCCCTTCATGTCCACTTCCAGATCACTGATAAAGATATTAAAGAGAACTGGCCCCAGTACTGAGCCCTGGGGAACGCCATTTGTAACATCATTACTCTGGTGTCACTGGCCTTGCCGTATGTCCTGCGCTGCCATTCAAAACACTGTCCTTCTCATCCGTCAAGCCTTTACTGAGCTACAGCACATTGCTCTTTTGGCTCTTTAAGGACAATGTGCAGACCCTTAGCATCTCCAGAGCTATCCAGGCCCTCACTCAGCTACACAAGCACTCATCTCTGAAAGCTGTTTATTTCCCTTTTTGGGACCATAAGGGGAAAAACAGAGTTTCGCGAAGCAAAATTAAAGCTGAGAAACAATCTAACATCAAAGGCACCTATGATGATCCCCAGGAACCCTCAAATCAAACATACAGCTCATATAAATCCCTAGCGCGCAGGATGTTGTGTGCACACAATGCTGCAACACGAATAACGTACGTTAAGTCAGACTTGCTGGGACACAACATGCACTGAACTATCCACGAATACTTTTTAACAGGCATACCTCTAGAGATGCTGTTGGCTGTATGTTAAACACTCAAAGCGGGTTCCAAGGCAGGAAAACGGGGTTGGTGTGGACTGGAACATGGCCTTGAAGGGATTATTTCAGCCAGAGTACATTAGAGTGACTATAGGGGAAAATATGTCTCTTAGATGGCCTGAAATGAGGGAAGGTAGATTTGTGCCTCATCCGCTTCCTTTCACTTGGCTGCCGTGTCAGTACAGCTAAGGCTCATGTCCTGATGCATCGTGCAATTTGTGTCACGCATAGGGTTCAGAGTATGTTTTCTGCACCTCAACAGAGCTTGTCTGTCCAAATCACGTCCAAAGGAGTTACCACCACACACCTCCCTGGATGAGGCTGCACTCTGGCAGGCAGGCGTTTGCTGTGACAGACAAGATCACCTCTTGATGCCCTCTCTCATGCAACAACTCTTTAGTAGCTGCACGTTGGTCAGATTGGTCAGAAAGAGGTACCTAAACAGACCACCTTAGTCAGTATGACTGGATGTCACGACTTCTACCAGATAAATTATGAAAAAACATTTGTTTCAAGTGATGTTTTATGCATTTTGGCGAAATTTGAATTCTTGTCCCTATTCACTCGTTCAGAAGATCTCCCTTGTATAATTTATTGGGACCAATGATCAGTAACGTTGTGTGATGATGTAACGTCCGCTACTATTTGTTCTACTTCTTGCTTAGCTTCTCAGTGGACAATTTCTTCATACGTTTTCCTCTGCAAAATTGATAGTGGAGGGTAAAATCTTCTCTGTTTTTTTTTTTAGTTTCTGTTGTTGAATTACTTTACAAAAAGAAGTACAATCTGTCATTCTTCACTCAGGAAGAAATTCCCTCTCATTCTTCACTTCAGCCAATCTCCTTAAACAACAAAGTTCTTTACTTTTACAGCAAGCCTTCAAGTTAAGCTCTACGCAAGGCAGATGATGATTGGTCTGTTCTCGACTGTCACTTCCCAACCATCCAGCTTCCCTCTTGATCTTTCTATCCATCACCTGAGGAAAATATTCTCAAAACACGATCTTTGCATGTTACACTATATCATTTTGGGTTCGTAATGCTTTGTAGGAACCGGGAATAAAATCCTGTTTTCCTAGCATCAATATCTGTCTGTCTTGCCTCACTTCAGTGTTAATTATGAGCTGCTAATTTTCTATGTGGGCCTGCAGACCTTTACCAGACGAATAATTGGAATAATGTACTCTGGAGCTTAGCACTAGACTTTATTTACCTTATATGTGTAAAATGAATCCTAGTTCCGATCTAGCCAGCACCCTGAACAAAAATATTTCACACATTGTACATTGAACTGGTTTCTGATTTGCTGATTTTAGCAAACTGGACAGCAGTTGCATAGGTTTGCTGGTTTAATAAAACAAGAGAGACAGACGATAACTTCCTTATTTAATACAATTATATATATTTATCATAGGTCCTAACAGTATTCTTCTATTGGACTTTCATGTAATCCTGTGTTATAATGACCTCTGCTCTACTCTCTGTAGATATTTTAATGCTATTTTGATCATGAGCTTGTAAGCCAATTAAAAAAATTATCTTTCTGTATCATTAGTCCTCCTCATTACTCTCAGCGTCCCCCAGATCCAATTCCCCGCACAGGAGCAACATTTTTGAGACCTTCAACAGCTATTATCTTTTATATTAATGACATAAGTATTTCATATATAGCCTGTCTCAAGTTGATCTCAGCATGTATTGGTCTAATAGGAAAAAAAACCTCACAACCAAGAATGAAACATGGATAACAGGAAGGGAATACAAAACAAATGGAAAAAAAAATCTGAACCCTGAAAGAATTATTCAGCTTTTAGGTAAAATAATGTAAGTAGAAGTAGGAAGAATTTCCAAAAACAGAAGGTGGCAACAATTGCTGCATTATGCTTGTACTTTCTTCAGTGCTGGTTGGTAGCTGCTGGAGTAGAATAAAAATACTCATGAAAAATGTATGCTGTTTGTATACCTCTCAGTTTGTTTCCTTTTGAACTTTCTCTCAGAACAATCACAGGGGACAAGAGCAAGTGTGTTGAAGGCACAGATCATGCAACTACAAAATTCAGCTCCATTCGCCAGCCTAACACAGTCACCATAGCCTTCAACAAGTTACTTAATTCCTCTTTTTCTGCCAGAAGGAAAATAACACTACTTGTCTGCTTTTTAAGAGCCCTGTAATATTACAAGGATTATTGGAAAATAAGGTTTGTTAACCATTTTGAAACAGTAACTCTCCATCTACCAAGTTCTATCAGGGGAATTTCAACTATTTAGTCTCCCAAACAAATGAAGCAGAGGAAAGTGAGTATCTTACTTTTAATTCTTATCATGTATTATTGGTGCAGAATCTCCATAAGCACTAATAATTTAATGACAGGCAATGAAGAGCTTTAAACCAAGCAGTCAGCCATGGTGATGTTTGTTAATATCAGTTTCAACTGGAACGAAATCCAGCATTTCACTTCTGCAGATGTTGCCTGCCTACGCAATCCTTCATCTAGATAGGGTACATTTGCTCCTGTGACCATATTAGCACAGTAAATGAAGAAACTACTTGTTATAGCACAAATGGCATGCTGGTTTTGAACATGCTGTCCGATAGCCTCATGAGGAATTTTCACGAGCAATTCGCTTTGGCTATACCATTATTTTTACATCATTTCTTATTTGGCTCACCTGGCAATATTCCTTTTTGTTACAAAACTTCACAACCCAGGTACTGCCACACACTAGCAATAACAGATTATTATCTCTTTTTGTTTAGCAACATGGCTCAGCATCGGAAAAAAAAACCAAACAAAGTGGAAGAATTATCTTTAGAATGACTGTGAATTGCTCCAGATCTGCACCATATCAAGGAGGATTTGTGAAACAGAATGTACATCGTGTTAATTCTATCAGTTTGAGAGCTGTAATGTTACCTTCTTTCTTTGGAGAGTAGAGCGCTGCCTGAACATTTGACTGATGAATGAGTTTTGAATGAAGCTGTTTTTCTTGGGACCAAATAACAGGATGAAGAGATGAAAAGACCCTTTAGAGATTGTTCAGTTCACTGGCTGGCTGATGAAGGATTATTCTCCAGGACCTTTGTTCACTTTAGCTCTAAAAGTTCCAACAAACAAAGTTCCTTACAACTATATTTTACTCTCTGAAATTATCAGTATGTGAGATTACATAAAAATGTGTATGTATTAATATATTTAGAACAAACTGGACTATCTGATGATCTATTGTATATATATGTGTTTTAAGTGTATAAACATCCAAGTAGTTACACAAGGAACAGGACTGTTACTGCTTTTGTATGGCAGAGACAAGATGGAAACCTGAGGTGTTTATTTAGAGTACAGGCAAGACAAGGAAGAGAAAGTTGAGAAACCCCTCATGTTGGGACTTCTTGTCAAGTAATTTTAGAACTACAGCAAATGCATTTCAATTGATAAAGAGGAACTCACTGCAGCTTACTGAAATGTCCTGGTAACAATACTGGAGATGACCAAGCCGATAGCAGATACTGTAAGAATATACCATGAGTCTGATCAGCTCTGCGGAGAGAAAAAAAAAAGGGAAATGGACATAAAAACCTGAAACTATTAGCCTAAATTTGTCCACAGCAGAGCCAGGATTAGAATCCACCTCTAGCAGGTACGGTATCCTGTCTAAATAGAAATATATAATACTTCTCTTAGCGATAATGTATGGATTTAACAGTTTTTCAACGTTACACATTTTAGACCTTAAATTCTGTAACGTGAAGAGTTACTTAGGCTCCTCACGAGGAAGCCAGCAAGTCCTGAAAGGGGACATTCAGGTCAACCACTTATTATTTTTAACAATACACGATTACCTAATATGGTATATGTTCAGTTTAAGGCCCATAGATAATACTGCCTGTTTGCAACACTCCAACAGTATGGGTAAAGCCCATAATCTTTAAAAATGATGACTACTGTTGAGATCCTTGTTACTGGATGCCCATGATTTTTACAGGGGCCATGTACCCAGAATTTTAAATAAAAGTAAAATGGATCTGAATAGACAGGAAATGTGGCTTAGTTTCCAGGAAATTGCCAGCCATGGCAACTCCTTTGCTAACTTCAGTGCAAACTCAGAGCCCTATTGGTGACTTTTTAAATGAGCTATGTCTTAAACCCGATGATTCTTCCCTAAGAAAATCCAGAGAGACAGTAACAAAGCTAAAATTAGAAAGCAGGAGCTGTAGCTTCCCAGGCAATGCACATTACATGACAATTTTTCAATACCACAGGCATTTTCTGTTCGTAGAAATGGCTTACAGAATACATTCCATAATGTAAAAACATTCCTTCAAAAATCAGGGTTGGATGACAACCTAGTGTTTATTTACCCAATTTCAAAACCCCAACAATTAAAAGAAACAGTGAAGAACAATATAAATAATTAATTCTGATGATTAAACAATGACTGCAACATCACAATTTGTAGTTCTAATGGCATCGCCCAAGCGACGCAACTGTGTTAAAAAAAATCACACATGCAGTCAAAATTGTAATCTATGGAGGTACCATAATCTGTTCAAAGTACATTACACAATTAATCATTCCCCAGAACACCCTCATGAAACAAAACTTTGTTTATATATACCTAATGTTGAAAACTACAGCCTTAGAGGGAACGTATCATTGTTGACAGAGTAATGAAGATTATAATGAAAATTCTAATTCAATATGAATCATGGCACATATCTGAACAACTCAGATGCTAACAGCAAAAATCCAGCAAATGGAATTTTAAGAACAAAGAGATACAGTTTACCTCAGGAATACTCCAGCAAAAACCTTTGGCCCATGTAAACTCTCCACACCCAGTAAATGGGAAGCAAATTAGGAACTGCAGAGTTGGAGAACGTCACATTGCCACCAGCTAGAGCAAAGCATGATTTGCATATGGAGGCTCTCCACTGAGCAGTATGGTCTCCAAAAGTGATGAGATAGCTCTTGTTTAGTCTTAATGCACGTCACAAAACTCTTTAAAACAGCAGTTTACAGCTAAATAGGTGATGCCAACATTTCACGTTCCACTTAAATCTATCCAAATATAGTGCATTCTGCACATGCTACAGATTGGATAGCTTAGTCATGCCAGGCAAGACCTTACCACTGAAAACATACAGCTTAGCAGACTTGTAAATTTAAAAATAATTCTTCTAACATTTGTGCAGTAAAATAGGTTCTGTGCACCTACCCAATTATCAGATATAAAAGGAGTTAGAAAGACAACGCAGCTGGGTAACAAAACGAACACCAAAATAATACATCTCAGGCATCTCCTGGATTTCCAGCTCAGGGTTATGGCTTCGGTGAGACTGCATTTCTTCGGATTTTCACCCAGACAACTGTATAGCCATTTTTTGATTACTCTTCTACTTACCCCCCCTACGTTAGTTACATCACCAGGCAGCGCCCAGGTGACCTGTCCGTTTTATTTTCACATTCCTCCCTCCTTGTCTTCCTTCGGGAAAAGTTGTAACGTTATGTATTTACATAGTGGGGAAGAGCAGGGCGATTTGAGCTTGCAAAACCAATTAGAGACATCCAGATAGAACAGGCATTGTTGAACTCCTGGCAGAGGGCCAGCCGGAGCCAAATTCATCTGGGGTAACACGTTTAGGGGGCGGGAGGCGGAGGGGCCGCCCGAAGAGCAGGGAGGGCCAGAGAAGGGCCTTTCCACAGGCGCGCTGAGAGCGCACACCCCTGATCGCCTCGTCCACCGCCTCAGCCATAGCCNCGGCGAGGGAGCCGCCCCGGGGCGGTGGGGAGGGAGGGCGGGAGAGGAGGAGAAGGAACCGGCCTGGCCCTGGGTTTGCCTGGCTTTCCAGTCGGCCAGGCCCAGCGCCGAGCGGGCGGATTAGTTCGGATCCGTTCGTCACACTTCCCGGGGTAACTGTAAGAAAGAGAAAGCGAGGCGTGCTGCACAGGTGCCAGCAGCCTGGTACTTCCTTACGACTGCCAGTTTCCTAAGGCACATGGCTCTGCTTAAATCGTCTGTGAGAACTACACTCTCCTTACGTGCACTTACTGTGGTTTTGTCATCCATCACCTAGGACTGGGAAACTTGGGAACTGCAGAAACGTTTATAGTGGCTGCTTTCCGTATTTCCGCTTTCTTGACATTCAGGCAGCATAAACAGTAATGGGGGCTTGGGTTAACTGCCATTGAAAATGATGTATTTTCAAGTGCTAGATAAGTAATTTATGTCACAGGCAGACAGGGTGATGATGTAATTTAGAGCCAGATCCTGAAAAATAATGAACATTGTACGAGGTGCTGTGTCCTTTGTATTTCTAAGAAAAAGTGTGATCTAGTTATAGTAGGTGCTGAGTATTTGTATGTGTTGCTGCAGTGATGCCTAATGCTTATAAACACATTGAAACAGCTCTACTTACAATAAATCCTCTTAGAATAAAAGGTAAAATTGGCCAGATGCTATGAGAGAATTTTTTCCCCGAGAGGGAAGCATTTGAGGGGCAGAGAAGGTGCTCAGTTGGAGCACAGTGTAACCCTCTGAAGCCACACTACTGGGCCATTGAGAGCTCTACTGCTGACATGAGCAGGAGCAGTTGCTTGAGCTGGACTCTCATGGCTGTGGTGTAAGCTCTGGGTCCACAAACACTGGAGTTGTTTATCTTTTATGGGACCATTTAGCTCACCACAGAAAAGCTGGTAGGCCCGTGGAAGTAGCCCACAAGTGGATTCAGGTTTCTGGTCACCAGTGGGACCAGGAAGCAAGTCAAAACTGCGGTATTGTGTCCAGCTCTGGGCTCCCCAGTACAAGAAAGACAGTGCCATACTGCAGCAAGTCCAGTGAAGGGCCACAAAGATGCTTAAAGATGTCTGACATAGGAGGCAAGGCTGAGAGAGCTGGGACTCTCCAGCCTGGAGGAGAGAAAGGTCAGTGGGATCTTACAAATGTGCGTGAGTACCTAATGGGAGGGAATAAAGAAGATGGAGCCAGAGTTTTTTCAGTGCTATGCGGTGAAAGCAAGTCACAATGAGTACTAACTAGTACTTCATTTTTTTCATTTAAACAAAAGAAAAATTATTTACTGCTGTAGTGGTTGAACACTGGAACAGGTTCTCTAGAAAGGTCACGGCATCTTTGGAGATAATCAAAACTCAGCTGGAAATGATCCTGAATAACTTGATCAACTTGACCCTACTGTGAGCAAGGGGATTGGACTAGACAATCTCCAGAGGTCCCTTCCACCCTTGGCCAGTCTGTGTGTTCTGTGTGTCTGCATGAAAAAATGCGTCTTTGTTTTACTTAACAAAACAGTTGTGGTTTGTTTTTTTTTTTTTTCCTGGTGCTTTCTTGTTTTACTATTCAATTGCTATAAGTCAGTAAAAGTTTTTAGTATTCATTTTTTTTGTCAGTACTAACATTTGGTTTGCTCTGCAGATGTCCTGTAGCGTGGCAGGTGAAGAGGACTTCTTTCTGGAAGAAAAAACATTCAAGCAGTACTGTGAAGAATTTATTAAGCATTCACAGCAGATAGGAGATGGCTGGGAGTGGAGAACTAGCAAGGTAAAATAATGATAGTGTTAATTTTTAGATAGGCCTGCTGGCCTTTTTGAGCTGTTGAGAATGACCACAAGCTGGAACGTCCTTTAAGGGGAGGTTTGCAACACCGGAAATAAATGGCCTTTTATACAACTGGTCCAAGAACAAAATAGTGCTTATGTGGTTTATGTGAGGATTCATACCAATACATCTATTGAATAGGGTTCATGAATCCAGAAACAACTGCTGGGATGACTGAGTGCAACTTGTGTAACAAAGGAGTAGGATTACCTGAAGTGATTTCTGTTTTGATCAGCAAATGTCTTTTAAGACTTTATACGGTCTTCATATTTAAGAATTCACAATGGTGAGGAAAGTAACAGCTCTCAACAAGCCTCTTGAATGTTTGGCTATGCTTAAAATTGAATTAAAACAAAAAAGCATCTGTCATTTTTAATCTTTACTGCCTATTCTTAATCTTCCAGCCACTGGTAGCCGTACCTTGTCTACTAAGTTGAGTACCCTTACCAGAACTCTCCCTGTTTTGGTACTTTAGATTCAGATCACTTCATCCCTTAACCTTGTCAGTGTAAAAGCAAAAGATGTTGAGCTCCCTGGCTATTTGATGTGTTTCCAGTATTTTAACCAGTCTTGTGCTTCTACTCTGAATCCTTTCCAGTATGTAAAAATCGTTTTTTCGGTTGTGGGCAGAACTAGACAATGAATGTTGTATCGCTGTGAAATTCAAACCCTCCTACTCTGGGCAAGTGCTTGTGGTTCTGTATCCAAGGATCACTTTAGCACTTAGAACTGAAATAGCATGTAGTCATTGTTACAGATGTGTGTCTTTGTATTTTATATTAAAATACATGTTAGTTGTGTACAGAAACCAGAAGAACCTGTCTGTATTAATGATCAATCCTCATTATTTGCTGCTTCCCCATAACTTTCAAACCTCACCAATAATAATTACATATTGTTTCTAGGTCATTAATCAAAATTTTAAATAGCATGGGGCCAAGACTAGTCCCACAAGACCCCATTAGGATCACTTCTTTTATGATGATTCCCCATTTTTTAAGTTACATTTGAGATCTGTGAATTAATCATTTTTTTCATCCATTAGTGTGTGTCAGATTAGTGTGGGATTGTTTTAATTTTTTAACTTCCACTTGTGGAATCAACAGTTATCTTATGGAAGCATGAGAATATATTGTTATGACTTTCATGCTTATTAGTTTAATGTCTTTTTAAGTTACCTTTTCAAAATTTTTCTTGAAAAATAATTGCATTTACTGTATATCTTTATTTGCTGAATTCTGTGACATCTTCTGCTGTTTTGCTTGTGATGATATAAGGCTATTATGTATATAGTTACCCAAATTAGCCAGTATAGAAATATAAATTGATATATGACACTTCCGCAGTGCTCGAAGACTTAAAGAAATATCAGCAGTTCTTATGTACTCATTTAAAAATACCTAATAATGGTCACTTCGTGCCAATGTCCTGTTTAACCACTGCTGAAATGAAAACTTCATAATATTTATGGTTACATGATTTGTATTTTTTCTATAATAATAACAGAAATATTTTGTATACTTGCTTTTTCTACTTTGAATGCTTCTGTTATTTTCTACCTACTAATAAATCCGCGCTGACCTAGGATTTCCGTTTGCCACATTTTTTTTGATAGGTGGGCAGTGTAGGATTTCATGTGTTCTCTTACTTCTCTGCTTCTCTGACCAATTTTCAGTGATAGATGGTTTGGGGTACCTTTCTCTGTGTATTTCTTCTTTCTGCTGTAGAAAATGCAATGCTCTAGCTTTTCTTTCTTCCTTTTTTTTTTTTTTTTTTTTCCTTCAGTGGCTTTAGTGATTTCCCATGCTTTCATGAATTTTGGGGAGAAAAGTCATGCTTGTACCATTTGAAATGCAGGATGTCCTGGAGTAAATGGATGCCGTCATTTGTACATAAGTAATTGTACATTAAGATTTGTAACTGTTTCATCACAGATAAAACAATTTCAGTAAGAAGCAGCATCTTGGCCTTAGATGCATTCTGTTTGGAAGTTGTTAAAACAGTGTAAATATTAGCCGAGTGTTACAATGCACCCTTTCTTACAGACAACCATTTGAAACTTTAGATTTCAGTTCAAGGCTGTATTTGTGAGGATTTATTCAACAAAGAAAGATGCTCTGAGTCTCTGTTGGGAATTTAATACATGGGTCAGAGTTTGAACTTTCTGTGAAATAAGAAGCTTTGCTGGAAATAGCAGAATGAGATAGATTTTTGTTCTCACATATAAAAAAAATTGTAAGAGGTTTTTTTTTTTTAATGGGCCAAGTTGGCGACTGTGATTTCAGTGTGTGATAAAAACCTGGCCATTGAGACCATGCATTTATAGTACGTAGTCTGGGAAGGAAGCTTTTAGTTAACAAGATGTCTCATTGTCTTTTTGCTTCTTTTACCAATATATGTGTTGTGGGTAGTTTGGGGCACTTAATTTTGCTGATGTAATGCACTTGGATCCCGTTCCTCATTCCATACTCACGTGAATAGACCCATTGATAGCAATAGGACCACACAAGTAAACCAGGCTTGTAGAGCTGTGTTCTTGTGTTCCTGTATTTCCTGTGGAGATTAAATTTAGATGATGAAATACTCATTGTTTTTGTGGAGCTGGCTCTTATGGTATAAGTTCATGTGGCACAAGCAGAACCCTGTATTTATAGCTGTAAGTGAAGTGTTCTAAACTGTGTTATTTTGATAATATTTTGGGTTTGTTGTTTTTTGTTTTTTTTTTTTTTCCAAGAAGAAAGCTGTAAAAAAGTCAAGAGCACCTCTATTGTAGGACCTAACAGAGCTAAATTTGGGTGCTGTTATTATGGGTGGATAGTTGGATCTTGGCCATGAAGGCTGCCTCCTGTTTGCTTCCTGCTTTGTGTTTGTTTCATATTCAGGTTAATCTAGGTGATCATATCAAAGGCTGTGTCCGTTCACTTTTGCTTATGATGCTCAAAAAGTAGCTGGAGTAGAAATGGACTCCCTTTCCACATTAATGGGATCAAAGTCCTTGCTAAAGTATTGATCTATTTATAGGGGCAGAAGTGTACAAAATACCTAACACTGCAGAGAGTGCAACAGGAGAGGTGCTTGTCTTTCCTGCCACCTCTGCTCTAGCCTCTGTCATACAGAGACTGCTAACCCCACCTTTCTGGATATCCACAGGTACTTTTTCACGGCACTCAAACGCTACAGAGTGCAAAGGCTTTGGAGCCTGACTCTTGCTGACAGGAAGAACTGATTCAGGGAGGTGAACACTATAGCCATCCCTTCTCTGGCAAACATATTGTGCCTTGGGGGCATTTACCTCTGTGGGTGGCTGCAGTACTTTCTTTGCTGCTCTTCGGGGGATAAATACCAGTGCAAGTACCTTTACTCTTGCTGACACTTGCACAAAGGTCCGCAAAGAGAGACTCGAGTGAGTTAGGCTTAATTTTTCTGTCTCTCTTGTCCTCCGTATGCTGGATTCTTTACTTCACAGGATGCGGTTGGTTCTGCATCCAGGACATCCAGCAAAGTCTGATGGATTCATGCTCTTGATGAGATTTTGTGGGAGAGTAAGATATTCAGTAGGAGGAGTTAAGAGCAAGGTAATTGATCATAGTATGATTCATACTTAAACACTCATGCACGAAACCACATGTATAGACTATTATAATTTTTTGTGTGTGAAACTTGATAAGAACGAAGTAAACAGGTAGCCCATAGCAGATTTTGGAGGTACTTACATTCTACAGTGTCCTTGAAAAGAGGCAACTGGTGTGTCAGAATAAACCTTGTGTTGATTTAAGTGCCAGAATACATGAAGTAAGTAGTGTCAGCAATGGCAGATTAACCAAAGAGTTAAATTGCGGTTAAATTTGCAGCCTTGTCAGGGAATTTAATGCTACATTAGTTAAGTTTGTGTAGAGACTGTTTTGAATAGAATCCTTTTTCATCAGATGTTGCACATATGCTTTCTGTGTTTATCTAAAATAAATTGTAATGAAACAGCTAATAAAACCCCAATTAATTTTTTTCCTTTAAAAAACAAATTCTTAACGTGCAGCTACTGTTCTTTATGTTCTGTATGCTCTTTCTTCCTTTCAGAGTCTATGTTTTTCTAGCAACCTATTGTTAAACTTTTTCTCTTCTCTTACTTCTAATAAAAAAAACCCCAGAGTTTATATATGTGTGCAGATAGTCAGGCCAGCAAGGGGGGAAGGCTCCTAAAACCATCTTCTGCCACTCTGAAATAGCAGAAGGGCATTTTACAACCATATGGCCTGGGAAGCAGCCTGGTAAAAAGGGAACTGGGAGAAGGTACAGTTTTGTCTGTTTTCTCTTACGTGTTACCCTCGGAGGTGATCAAGAGAAGGAGATAAACCAATCTACCAAGAAATGGAAAGTTTATACTGGTGTGAATGTGTTGCTTGAGATGATGGGTCAGAATCATTAATGGCTGCTCAATCTCTTCATGACCTTAGTGCACTGTCTTCCAGTTCTTTGACACTTATCCTGATTCCCAGGTAGCAGTTGTCTTACTGAATTGATAGCTATATTAAATTTTATATTTACTGTACAGTCTTTGACTTCTTTTGGCACCAAGAACTAGTATAAACCTATGGAAAGATGCTGAAAAGCAATGCGGTCGTCAGTGCCTATAAAAAGGCTTGGAGCTTACGCCTAAATACCTTGCTCTGTTTATTTTCTAGAACAGTGATGGCATTTAGCATTGTGGTTACAGAAAATTGTTTTCTTTCTTGTTTTCTGAACGCAGGACCTTGGTGATGGTTATCTTAGTAAAACACACTTCCAAGTAAGAAACAGAAACATCCCACCAGATCTCAAGGAGAAAAACAATGATAACAGTGAACAAACGTTACTTACACATATTGAAGTAAGTACAGATTTTATTTTTTCATGTTTATAGAATACATCATGAACAGGCATTTAAAAAATAATATACTATTAAATTAAGTCCCTCCAGAAGGATTTCAGATCTTATTACCAGTGGCTTTTAATTATTCTTCCTAGAGTTGTTCTCATTGAGATGTACAGCTGTAGTGGTGATAAAAGTTGGGAGGGGATGGAAAGGCTCCAGCATCTTTTATGTATACATTTTCCTCAGGGAAGGATAATATTTCGTTGCACATAGATTCACTAACATTGAGAAAACTTTTTTTTTTTTTTTTTGTGGAAAAAGATTAAGCATCAAGGTTTAGTTTCTTAGAGGTAAACATTAATTAAGAAAAATAAAGAAAACTTTGAGGTTAATACTAATCTGAAGTGATATTTGCTGATAAATAAGATGCTTTTCAGAGTTCTGTACTGGATGTATACTTTTCCACTGTGGAACTAACTTAAAGTACTGACAAGTTTTTGAAACTGATGATGGGCAACAAAATGGATTTGATGTTCCTATAGGAGAATAAACTTCTGTCTTACAGAAAGTGAAACTCATTCATTAAACTCAGGGTGAACTCATCTGAATAATTACTTGCTTGTTTGATTCTGCATTAGATCTCCAGATTATTGACTGATGAAGATATGAACAGTAGAAATCTACTCGCTTGTTATGTTACTATAAATATGAAAAGAAATCTGGGATTATAATAGACTGAAAGCAATATATTCTATATATTATAAATTGTTGAATAGATGGACGCAGTATGTTTTCCAGTTACCTTTTTCCACAGCAGTTAATTTTCTTTTTTTCATTGGCACACAGATTTTTATTTTTTTTTCCTCTGAGACTCTTGTGCAGGGTCTGAAATGAGTGTTCCTTTGACCTGGTTTCTGAAGGAAATGGCACTTAAAACAATCATGCTGTCTGTTTGTCTGGGATACAGTCTTTTCTACCAATTTTTGAGTTCACTCACAGGTTTCAGCTGTATTTTAATGAGGTGTAGATATAAAAAAATATTTACTTCTTTAAAATTTTGTGAAAGCAGATGAGTGGCTGGACGAAAATGACTTTTCCTGGCAGGTAGAGGTCTGATCTCTGTGTTCTGTTTGGCTAGTCAGTGTGCAAGTACAGGACTGCACTAAAGCAGCACCTTGGTGCCTTAGAGTGCCGTGAGAAACAGCTGGTCTTCATGTGACTGAAGTAAGCTGGAAACAAGACACAGTTCTATTACAAATAAGATGATTCATTTAATCCACTAAAAAAGAAAAAAAAAAAAGAAAATTTTACAACCAGCTTTGACACGAGTTGGAATCCATCTAATCTTTAGAATCATTGCCTTGCATTTGTTTGTTAAATACCAATTGTAAGCATAGTATGTAAGTCCTCTGAAAGGTAGCTGAAGCATTTTAAGTTTTCCTTTAATTTAAATTCTAGTATTTCTTAAAGTGAAGGCTAGTATTGATGCTTCAGAGGTTGTTACTTAATTGTCACTACAGCAGTATTTGTGTACTT
The DNA here is from genome assembly GCA_013396935.1 of Baryphthengus martii. Lineage (NCBI taxonomy): Eukaryota > Metazoa > Chordata > Aves > Coraciiformes > Momotidae > Baryphthengus > Baryphthengus martii. Next base: position 62,416 of record VWZK01021892.1, on the reverse strand, counting down.
CAGTCCAGACTTGGAAGAACAGATTAGTGTTTATATTCAAAATTGCCTTTGATGACTGTGACTTTTTTTTTTTAAATAATGAATTGAGTCTTCATTGCAGAGTGTGTTTTCAAATAATATCCTGTAAAAAGCCACTGAGTCCTTCTGGAAAGAATTACCAGCTATAGAATAAGTGTCACAACACAAAAAAAGGCTCCAGAGCCTGTAACATAGCTAAAGAGAGTCATATACTGAAATACAGTAATAAACAGTCTATAATATACTGAAATACGATTCCAGGCCAAACTGTATGGTTTATCAAGATACTAATAATTATTTCTTGGTGTATTGTGAAAGACGTCTGTGTTTTGAATCATAGAAATGTCTAGGTTGGAAGGAGCCTTGAACATTACCTGGTTCTCTTTTAGAAGGAGCCTTTGTGTGTAGTAGCAGTAAAGATGAAGAGTGAAGCAGGAGAAAGGTCTTAGGAAAGTATGTGGGTTATAAGACATGAGGGTATGCGTAAGAAAAAAATTGGGTTTCCTCTCCAAAATATTCACTGCCTAATGGAAATGTTGTCAGATTTACATTCTTCACTGAACTGAGAGGTAATCAGGCTGTTAAAGTTATTTAATCTAGAAAATGAGAGAAGCACACCAATAATTTAGAAAATAAATTTTTCTATGGATATACAAAGTAAAACTATATATTTAACATCAAGAAGAAGGATGGAAACAGTGACTGTAAAGGGGATAAATGTGCTCAGGCACAGCAGTGCATGTCTAAGAAAGATGCATGTTCTTTTCCACAGTTGAATGCAAGAGTCCTGTTGCACTATTCTAACAGTCTCTTCTTTAAATAGCTTTTGTTTTTGTGAAAATACGTGTTGCACCCATAAATCACGTGGTGTTAAGGAGGTTGTGCAATCTCTTTCAATAAGGTATTGAAATACATTTTGTTGAATATAGTTCAGCAAAAGTTGTGGTCCTGGTAAAACTTGGAAAGATTTCCACTGGTTATATGCATTCAATGTTTAGCATTTTTTTCCTTAGAAAATATTTAAATATCATTTCTATACATTTGAAGTCTAAAGCGTCTCTAGATAAGAATTTATTTTGGAAAAAACGTGGCCATTGTCTGGTAGTTGTGTATTTCACTGTTTTCAGTTTCAGAATCAGTGTTCTGATCTAGATTTTTGTATATTATATCTCTACTGCTTGTGTTTTGTTGAGATATTTCCATCTGTCAGTAGTCTAATCTTCAGTGCTTCGAAATAATTAACCAGGAACGTGAAGAAAGGAAAAATGAGGAAATTAAAGGTCCAAATCATCAATATCCATTGTTGGGAACAAGCACTGTTGACAAAAAGACAAGGCAAAAAATGTACTGTGGCATATGACAGGGCATAAGAGGCCTCAAGAGTTTGCTCTCCTGTTCCTGGGAATCCAGTTCGGAGATTATAAACAGAGTGTTACTTTTGGCAGGCAAGGTGGAAATTAGGAGGAAAATTAGAAGACAGATTTTTGAAGCTGGGTGAAAATAGAGGAAAGTTATCCATAGTGAAGCTATAACTCCTATTTAAGTAATTGAACCAAAAACACAGCAGGGAAGAGGTGATGTTGAATGAATCAGTGGAATATCTTGTAGTAAAGAGTACAATTAGGATGTTGAAACTGCAGAGAAGCAAAATTATTGCTGTTCTCTTTGGTTTTAATCCATGAAGAATTACTGAAGTATAATGATACAGTACAGAAAATACACAGAATAGTTAAAATAACTGTATTCAAATAGAAAATCAATTATCACTTATAACAGATCCAAAAAATGTGTAAATCTTATGTAATCTTCAGGAAATCTGATCAAATTATTTGAAAAGTTTATTTTAACTCATTGGTCATATGGACAATTAATATTTACAAGTTTCCATCTCACTGGTATGTAAGTATTTGGAGCCTTCCTAGTAAAGGAGTGATAAACATGTGTTCTGGTCTTTTCTGCAGAGCAGTCTGTATTATGTGGTATGCTGGATTCCATTTATACAACTTGTGTTTTCATCTGAAAACCAAGAATAAAATTCTGTGTGGGTTTCTTTCTGCTTATTTTAGATATCTGCAATATAGAGCTTGTCGCTTAAATCTTTCTTTCAGCCTGAGGAGGTAAAAAAGCATTTTTGGTTATAAATCAGTCAACTTATTTTAGGTATCTTCTCTAGGAGAAGATGAGACTAAAAGTGTTTGGTTTTCTTCACTGATGATCAAGTGAAGCTAGATGATTAACCTGGATGTAGATGTCTGCATTTTGCCAAGTGAATTCCACACAACAGAATATGGATCTGAGCTCATTAAAAGCTGTAGTGATTTTTGCTGGTGACTTCACTGAAGCCGAGATTTCACTTCAATGGTAAAGCTTATACTTAGTTGAGGACTATCTTCTGAAAATTAGCAGCTCAAAAACAAGCGAAAAAAAGGATTTAGGGACATACTTTTGGAGAAGCTGATATTGGCTGAAGCTGAGGTTCAAATCCTTAAATTGACACTGGCTTGCGTTGTCGAACGTCTTTGTGATACTAGGGTTAGAGAACAGGCAGTTACAGCCCGAGCGTGTAATGGATCTGGATGTGCTAGTATGCCAAAGTACCACCCTTTTTTTGGCGTGGTGGGGGTGTGAGTTGCTGTATTCCAGCTCTTGTTGGAACTTCTTACTTGCACAGATGTTCCTGTGTTGCAGCTGTTGTGAGATACTAAGGATCATCTGATGGCAGGAAGTTGCTGTGATGGGAGGCAGCTCTGTAGGACCATCGGGATACAGAAGAAGATGAACAGGTTTGGGAACCACTGTGCTGTACTGCAGCAAGGTGGCATGCTATCTGCTGTGAAGCAGGCTTACCATTTTCTGGAACTTGAAGTCTTCTGCCTTGTGGATAATCGTCAATCGATGGTTTCTTCATCTCATTGGCGAGCCTGCAGAATTCAGTTTCTCCTGCTTATCCTGTTGTGCGTCAGTGAACTTTGGTATCCGCTAGTTTCCAGAGACACTTGCTAATTCCTGAGCTGTCCTGGGCAGTAGGGGACTTACCTTATGAGCTCATATGAGGAGTGCACAGGGTAAGAAGGCTCAAAGCTTTTAAGTGGGTACAGTATAAGCATCATAAGTTGAGTTTTACTCTTTATTGAAATGATCCTTACGGAAGCTTAGGTGAAGGTAAATGAAAGAAGGATCTATAGCCACACAGATGCATTGACACTATAAAGCATATAAAGCAAGGTATGTGAAGGTAAATATCAACTTAGAGCAGTTTAAGAAGGTTTCTCTCCTTATACTTGGCAGTAACCGAATTGTCAAGCCATGTATGTAACCAGGTGCCTAGGGGATCCTATTCTGTGGAGATCCTGTCCTTCCATTTGCCATCTTACTAGAAAAGGATTTAGAATGTTCCTCTGGAATGCCGTTCTCTAATTTCTGTGGATTTAGTTTAATCAAGATGTTTGTTTTAACGTCCACATTGGTAAACAGAAACAACTAATGACATGGTGACTAACCGTAAACAAACTTTTGACCAAGTTTGTGGAGGACACTCTTCTGACCAGTGAGGTTGGATTCAGTCCCACGGATATCAGCAGAAAGTTCATAAATTGTTTTGCATATCTTCCAATAGAGTAAAAACGGCATGAGATACGGAGCAAGGGACTTAAACACTTGGTATCATTTGGAAATTTTTGAGCTGCAGTTTTGTTCTGGTTAAATTTTTATTGAAACAGTTGTTGTCTTTCTGTGCTGTCCTGACTTTATGCCAGAGGAGTGTCATCTATACTTTTCTGCAGACAGCATAAATCTTGTATAACCACCATACTGTATTCCGGCTAATTCAACAACAGTCTTCAGTGTATTTTCTTTCTTGATCCAAAACAAATCTGTCCTGTCAAGAGATGTGTCAAGGTCTGTATCAATGAAGATGGAATTTTGTCGTCTTTAGTGTAACTTACGCTGTAAGTGGAAAACATATTTCAAGTATTTCTATGTTGGGAATCTTGCATTACCCATATTTATAAAAGGTATTCATGTAATTTGTTTGTCACAAGCTCTTTTCTGAGACTAGATGCAGTGATGACCAGCTGTGGGAGGTAGTAAGTTTGATGACCTTTTAACCTGAGCTTGGTTTTGAGGGATACTGTGGCACTGGAATCTTCACTATGTGAGGCAGTAGCTTCTGCTTCCACAGTAACTGGAAACTTACCCTTCTGCATTTGTGCTTTGCTGCGTGTTTTTTTGTGTTTTTTTTCCCCCCTTTTTCAATCACTCTTCTTTTTTTTCCAGTGCAAGTAAATCACAGTGAATAGAATGCTTTTTTTCCTCCCTATGATTGAAACTATTCAAATGCTACAAAGTCATATTTCATTTGCTTTATTATGAGCCCAGGTAGCCAACTGCACTCAAAAGGTGCCTTTCATTCTGGACTTTAGTATTTACCATCATCCAACTTCAGCCTTTGTTAAATGCTACGTAAACACATTTTAATCAAGGACAGAACAATTACATATATTATTAAATGAATTGTTGATAAGGTGAAAAATACTGTACAAAATTCAAAATGAAGATAGTCCTCCTGCCTCAAAGAGCTTATGTTCTACGAGAGTAAAATAGGAAAATCTGGATTCACTTTATGCATTCTTTTTGTTTGTTATTCAAATAGCTCAAGGGAAGCAATAACTTGGAGTAATAATTCTTTGTGTGTGGTTTGTCCCAGCTCTCCTGGGTATTGCAGAAGTGAGTCAGCGTGGAACCATTTCTGAAGTTAGAGCCGTTGCTGCTTTGTGAAGGAGTGGGCAGGTTGGGAATGTTGAAGGTCTGTTAGTACCCGATGTTGCCTTTGGAAAATGAGCACTGAGCTTCACAAACATGTTGTTATGTGTTTACTTTTATGTGGACTCCACCTTTGCTGGCAGATGTTCATTAGGGTTAGTGAAGATCTGCCTGACAGAGGATGTGGGAATGAGTCTGGCATCTTTCTTAAACTTCTTAATACCATGTGATTTGCTGTTCAGCTGTGCTGTTTGGTTTATAACAACTAGAAAATTACAATTCTTAGTAATTATTAATCATTTTTTCTCTAAACAAATCCAGTATTTTTAGAATTAAGAACAACTCCTTTTTTTTTGTGCAAAAGTAAACAAGATGAGCTCAGTGTAAACATTTGCATAACCACAGTATTTGTTGGATAGTTAAAAGATGTGAAGTGAAAATCCAGCAAATAGTACTTAAGGAGAAAAATGTAAATAAATTTGATGGAATCCAGCACTCCCTGCAGAAATTGTAGGGACCTTAGTAAAGAGGGATAAAATCAAATATTACATACTCACCTAACCATCAATTTGTAATCAATGATCTGAGCTTAAAATCAGTGGAGTTGCTCAGAAACAGGTGAGTTTACCCCTAGCCCTTTTTTTTATGTTTCCCTGTTGCTCTGAGAAGGCAATTAAATCATGCTGCATCTGTATTCAACCCAAAATACGTGGAAAATACTCATGTGGAAAGCTTTGGTAGCTTTCATAGGAAAGAATTATTCTAATTTCAGTTTGTCTGGGATCTACTCAGACCCTTTCCGTCACGCTGTGCTTTCTATTCCAGTTCCATTAGGTCTTTTCATGTGAGCTCTTCCTTCAGTGCTGCTGCTCAAAATGTTGCCAGCCAGCCTTAGTTGGGCCACAGTACATGTTTGTGCCCCATAATTCTGTGTTAGCCAGGCCAGTGTTTGGTCCTATCTTCCAAATTCCTTAATGTTTCATTGTCTAGCATGTGTACTGGCAACCTTTTCAAATGCCAGCTCACAGAAGGGAAACCCAAACTGTTGATGGAAACCTGTAAAAAATAAATCCAGAAACCACTTATTCTAAGGAGATCTGAAGTGTGTTGCAAAATGCAGTGAAGATGCTTGTGATTTTGCTTAAAAATGTATTCATCTGAAAATGGAATTAGCCTTTATTAAACTACGAGAAAATGGTGTGCATTTTATTAACTGTGTTCTAAATGAAAATTCTTGACAAAAGAATGTCATTGTTTAGTAATATCAAAGCTGGAAGAAACTTTGGTATAGACATTACACCCCTTCCTTGAGCTGGAGAAACCTCAGTGAAGAAAGAGTGCTGTGGTGTCAGAAGTCGTTTGAGTCACAGTTACGTCCTGCTTCTGAGCTCCTTTGCTGATGTGGTCTCAGTCTTCATGGAAAAGGCTAAACGCTTCCTCTCCTGTAAAGTTCTGGAGACATGGAAAGTTTTTGTCTCCCACGCACAGACCTTTGCAGATCATTTTCTGTGTGTCACTCTGTTATCCTGGCAAATCTTGTTAACAGTAGTTACATTTAGTTTTCAGCAGCTTTGATGACATGCTCTTGGCTTGACTATCATTGTGGGTGGTGGGACTCTGATCTTAATTCTCTTATGCATTCTTTGATTGCTGTTTTGTTTTAACCAGTCGGATGTGCTTAGTAAGTTTTCACAAACCTTAGAAATTATATCAAAGCAAATATATAAACTAATGATGAGGCCTTTAGAAGGACCGAAATGGCATATTGTGTGACCTCCAGAAGTGATTTCTTTTTAGTTTTGCCATTAGTGCAGACTGATTTCAACTTTTTAGCTGCTATCTTAGTATTCAGAGTTGTCACTTAGTATTAGCAAATGAATGCTACATCAAACACAGGAAATGATGCTCTGATTCAGATTGGTAGCTGAATGTGACAGTTTAGTTCGAGTTACCATAGTTGAAGGCGTGGCGTAATCCCAGCAGAATGTCTTCTCTCTGCAGTAAATAAACCTCCATTTCCTATGGAGCACGTGTTGAGACTGTGGTAAGTGAAGATAGTTTTCCCAGAATCCGAACTTTTAGGCACTGATAATACTACTGACAAAATTATTTATAAGATCTCTCATTTGGCCCCGCAATCCTGTTTTATAGATATTGAAAAGTATTGTTATTCTGTTTACTTTTAGTGTGTTTTTTTCATGACATCAAGAAAATAGTTGTGAAAAATTTACATAGATAGTTTTAGCACATTGAGACAAAAAAAATCCAGACTGAAGTCTTTGAACTTTTTTAAATTCTAAAGTTAAAATGTATTTGAATAAATTTCAAGTGTGATTTAGTTTCATAAATATACAGTCGATCTTTTTTTTTATGTGTGCCTTTTTGATAAATTAAGTCATTATTACGAGAGACTAAAAAATATTTTTAAAAAATTATGCCAGAGTGGGCTTAGTGGCAGTTCTCCTTGCCCTGTAAAGTATGCTGACTAATTCACCTAAAATCTGTGTAATTGCATATATGGCAGAAGTATCAGAGATACGTAGTTCACACATTCAGTGTTACCTACCTGGGCTATGTGTTTGTTTCCCCTCTCAGTTTGCTAGAGTGATGTCTTTTTCTTACAAGGCTTGGTGACTCTTGAATCAAATGTTTTGATAGCCACATGCTTGATGCGTCTTAATACCTGGGCAAAGCAGAGATTACAGCTTCTACAGTTTTATCAGTGGAAGGGCTTGTGAGAAATCAAAATCTGTTTTTCTATTTTCAATTAAAAAAAAATATTACTATCGTAGTCTTCATAAGAAAACCTGTTATAAAAAGAGACATTTCTTGTTTGTCGTGTTACTATTGAAAGGAACAGTCTTCACGATACAGTGGTTTGTTGTCACAGTGTTTTATTCTGTCCCCTTCTTTTTTTTTCCCCTCAAAAGAAAGTTCAAAAGAAGCTACCGTGAGTGAAAGCGATACTGAAGTGAAGGGCATATCAGCAGTGCTTATGGTGGCACGTACAGGCTCGCTGTGCATCCTCTTACGTTATTTAATATATTTAAACTGATGTGTGTTATAACAGCACCACTGTGACGTTTCCCAAGCAGTGCCCTACTTGGGCTTGTGGGGAGCGTATCCATAGGATGCAGTGATTCTTCCTCACATGTGTGTGAGTAGATACCAAACACTTTCCCAGTTAAACCTCCTTCAGGAGCTAAAAGAGGCTGTACGTTGTGTTGTTTTTGCTCAGTACAGCTCATAAATGGGGACAGGCTTGTGACTGAGAGATCACTAGAATGCGTAAAAGACCCACATGTGTTACTCTCAATTTCACTCTCCCAGTTTGTTTCTCTCTGAATTGTGTGCTTTTTCGTATTGAGACTCTACACTTTAGGATTCAGTGGCACGTGATACAGATTGGGGGTAGTTGTTCAGAATTGATTAATCACTGAGATATGCAAAATGCAAAAGGATTGTGCTTCCAAGCAAGCACATTGAAGCTGGCAGTGATGTTAAATATAAAGATTAGTGTTAAAATTCCTGCATTCCCAAAGCCAATTCTTTCCTGCCTGTTTGGAGCAATCTGGCCTTAAGAAGGTAAAAGGAAGGGATTCTTGAGGGATAGAACTACTTTTGAAATTAATTGATACAGAATTTGGTTTGGTTTGGCTAGTGTAGGGTGTGGAGATGCAAGAGAGCTGCTTGAATCATGAGCAGCATTTTGGAAGCCTGGGTTTTAAAGTGTCCTTCTGTTTTATGGCTGTGTATGCCTCACAAGTTAATGATGGTGGCAAATAGGGGTGGACAGAGTGAAGGAGAAGGAGCCTTGGTCCAGCACCACCAGCACGATGGGCAGTATATGCTGTGCCAGGTGTGGATTAGTTTGGTCCCTCCCAGGGTGGCGAGGGAATCCCGAGGGGCATTGCAACGCCCTAATCGTAGTCTCAGCGTTTGGCTGCTCCAGGGCCCGTCTGATGTGGTGCCCTGACTCCGGGCAGAGCATTGTCTTTTTGTACAGACTGTATTTTTCAAATGTTTATGACATTAGCTCAGAAACAAGAGACATGACACTATAGTATTTGTCAATACTGTTTGACCAGAAGGGGAACAAAATCACAATCTAGTCAATTGTTAGCATTTTACTTTTTATGGTGGACCTCAAAATACTTCATGTTGCCAGCCTCTCATATATGCCTTCCTTTGTTTCTTTTAAATTGAATTGTACTGGTACAATATTATGTGCTAATTTTCTAGGGACAATGCTCCTCTGTATTGAAGCAATACTCTTATTTTGGCCAAGTGCTTGTATTTTGTAGCAGGGTTTTGTGATTCATCTTCCAGTGTGTTTGCATTATTTGCCTGCAACACACAGGTCAGGTTGGCTTGGAGTCAGTATTGCAGATTTAGGGCCTTAGTGAGAAGTGGCTTCCTGAGAACGAGGCAAAATGACCAAACTTCCACATGTTGCTGCTTTGTAGAAAATTCATTATTATTGTCTTTTTAGCTGTGAGGTCTTAAGTGTGAGTTTTGCTTCCTCCCCAACACCATCTCACCATTGTTGTCTCTGAACTGTTCGCATGGGTCGCTCTCAAGATGCATAAAACAATCCTTTTCTCCCCTTTGTTACAAAGAACGGTTATGACTCACTACTCTGGAAAAAGATGCAATCTCATAGGCTTTTTTTCTGCACGCCAGATCTTTCTAGACCACAAATCTTGTTAGCCTTATTAATTAAAATACAGACTCTGCTTGTTTTATGTTAATATTGTAAAGATAGCGATTTAGTTTTGTTCTGGAGGTCAGAACGCAGTGTTCCTTGAGGACACGGTAGAGTTAATACTGTGTAATCAGCTTGTCATTTGGAGGTCCTCCTTTAGATATAACTAACTAGTGTTGAAATTGATTGAGATTTAGCAACTTCTGCTGCAGGAAAATATGTTCTAGAGTTATGAAATACTCTTTTTGTCAATAAAAACTTACCTTCCTACAGACACAGTGGGGAGACACTGCTTTTTTATCTTTTAGGAGGCAAGTCTTACTATATGTCCTTTAAAAATAGAGCTATGAAAATAAGACTTTTTTGCATACTGGACTGGTTCTTAACATGATACTACCAAAGCAGACTGTTAAAATTTATTACTAATGTTATTATGAACACTCGAATTTCGAAATGATTATTGTAGTTTACAGCAGAAATTAATTTGTTTTGGTGAATTTGTGTGAGATACAGGTGTTTTCCTCAACGAACAAAACAAATTTATCTTTAATACATAGCAGGTATTTTTAACTTGAGTTCAGCTTGTTAATATTGTGTGATCTTCCCTAGTTTGCCAGGGACTAGTTCAGACACGGCTTAGACATGCTTATTGACAATTTAAACGAGGCACTCTCACTTCTACTATATATGCAAGGTACTGAAAGCACATGCTAAGCAAAGGGAACATTGTTTAAATGTTCATGTATGTTTGGGGATAGGAAAATACAGTGCTTAGTCTGTGATTGGGAGTGTTTTGTTCAATGCCTAGCTTTCCCGTGGTGATCTGTGGTGGTAGCAATAAAAATAAGTGATTTGAATTGACTCAAACATCTTTTACCATTTTGCTGTGAATTCTGAAGGAAGATGTAATGTCATATGCTAAATAAGGTTTGAGACTGCTTTCTGAGTAAAAAAGCAGAAACTCCTTGGGATCACGAGGGAGAAATTTTTGTGGGATAAGTGATAAACTGAGGTGCAGAAAGGCAAACGGCTCTAGTGTAGAAGAGAGAAAGCTGTGGCTTCTAAGGGGTGAAAGACTTGTGCTGTAGGTAATAGATCATACTTCATAACAGTAAGCTTTGTGTCCATCTAGTGATTTTTGTAATATGATCATAGTATTTGTTTCCATCTGTATTTTGTGTTTTTCACTGTTTGATAGCTTGCCAATAGAATTTATTTCTCAGACAGCTGCACCTAGATTGCAGACTGACAGGGCACAAAAAAACACCTTCAGAGGAAAGCACATTAAAAAGCTTAGAAATCACCAGAAAGCGTTAACGGCTCTGTTGGCTGTTACACAATAGGGTGCAGGAATTGCAATACTGTTCTTCTTCCATCTGGTGCCTGCAAGCTTGCTGTTTTCTGAGGCATTCATTGCCGTAGCAAACTGTTCACTTATTGATTCATGTGTAGTTGCCTGTTATTCTTTGGAAAAGACTTGGGTTGAATTGGGCTCAGTTCTTTGTTACAGAAGTGCTCAGTGTCAAATGTATTACAAGAAGATGTCAGTCCAAATGCAAATGTCATCAAATTTCAAAGCATCTCCTCATGTTGTATATATTTGGAATGTACTGTGAAGGTGTAGTCCCAGGAGTGAGGATCTTGACTGACAATACTCAAAAGAAAATCATGCAATATCTGTGCCAAAATGTCTGTCTTAGACTGAAATTTCAATTTCTGTTTTAAATTTCCTGGCTTATGTTAGCTAACATCCCAGCCTTAAATTTGCTTCTTTTCTCAGAATCTCTGTCGATATTTTCTTTGTTACATCTGGACTGGTTGATTTTCAGGACTGTTAAGGTAGCTACTGGCTGGAAGGTGTCACTCTGAAAGGGAAGAATGGTTTTGTGAACTAAAGGACGGGGAAGAGCTGGAGCCGATACTTTTCACTCCCGGTAGCTAAAGGGGACAGCTTTCTTTTGGAGCATGCCTCCTCTTCCGTATATTGGTTGCTGATATTGGGGCAATATTGTGGTTGTTGTCACTTCACTGTAGAACAAGGACCGTGTTAGGTCCTCATGAGGAATACTTGGAAGGGTTAGTATTTGCAGCTTTGGAGTTCTGTTAGGAGGAAAGTGAGCAAAGAAGGAGACAGGACTCTTACTTCTTATTGCCAGATCAGGAGATAAAGGAGTTGATAGGTAATTTCTGAGCACAAAGCAGTTAAACATGTCCAACTCTTGGTCCTCCCTGAACATCATGTGAGATAACCATGCTCACATGACAAGAGTCTTTGCTGATGTGTTTGTAGCAAGACAGGCTTGCCAGGTTAGCCATCATCTGTTTTAGATTCTCTTCTCCCAGAACATAAATTAATCTTTTCATTCCCACAGTAGTGAGCAGGTACATGAATTTACTAATAGTTTTCCTGAAAGTATTACAGGAATTCCTAGCATTCTGCCTATTTTAGTTAAATGCCCTATGATATTATGCGTTTATGTAACTCTTGTCTTGCTTTCAGAAAGCGTGAGCAACGAGAGGGTGAATTGAGACTACATGGGAAATGTTCGTTTTGGCATATGGAAACTCTTAGGTGCTCTGTTATGTAACTTTGTATTCTTCACCTTTTTATTGAAGGATTTGGTGTTCCCTCTACTGATGTAGCTATGATAGTTGTTTATGGAATTTCTCACTATGTGTTGTATACCTGCGTGCTACCGGTGCAGTGACCGAAGTACTGACTGTCAGTTAACTGGACTGGAGAACCCTAGTCGAGAAGGAACAGCTTATAGCAGCTAGAACTCACCAATGTTCATCTGCTGTTTGATATGCTACTTATGGGGGAAAAGTGTCAGTATTTCATGGAAAGGAAAAGGCTCAATTAAATGAAACTCTTTTTGGTCTGATAGCTAATGAGATAAAAGAAAAAAGCTGTAATTGGTAGGATGGCAGTACTGCAGAAAAAAGTTGGGAAGGTATAAATGATGTACAGATACATAGCGTCTCAATCCATGCAGTAAATGTACTTATAAAAATTTCTTTTAAATTGCACTGTGTGTTCTGCCTACACAGTTTTAAAATGTTCACATCCTGGCCACTTTATACAGTTGGTTATTATAATAGGCTGGTAAGATGCACGTTTCTGTTTCGAACAATTGACTGCTGTGTTAGAAGATTTCAAAATACATAAATGTGAAACTTTATGTATTAAGTGCAGTTTAAGGTGGGGTCTTCTCTTAAGGGCTTCAGTATCAAGGATGTTTAGGATAGTAGCATAGCTTCTATAGGCAGTAACAGGGGAAAGCCAGTGGTTATGAGTAACTGTTTTTTGACTATTTCCTTCAGAAGTAATCAAAGAGGTCATGCTGTCTCCACCACAATGTACTTTTGAAGTTGTTTGGCAAGATCAGACACATCTGGCAGAGGTTATTCATATTCTGAAGATGGTAAGTTCCTAGCAAGGTTTGCAGTACCAGTCAGGGAGATAAAGAAAGGGACTGGTAATAATTTGAAAGACGAGTTTCCACCTGGGGATAAGAGGGGACGGAGGGATGGAAACCACAGTGAGATGCTGAGATTTATTTAGCCCATGTCTACGTTAGTACCATGATTCAGAGCAATAGTGTAGTTTTGGATCAAAGCCCCCAAATATCCCTGCTTCCTATGACTTGGTTTCTTTGGTGCATATGGACTAGATTACTTTTGGAGGAAACAAAACTAGCAGCTCTGTTCCAGGCATGTACTGCATAGGCATCGACTTGTAATGGAGACATAAGTGTCCAAACCAATGACTGATTTTTATGTACCTCTTTAAACCACGTGTGATTGTTTTTTCCATTCTGAGAATCAGACTAAATCCAGTCTGCAGTAAAATCTTGGAGCTGCACACACTGTAGGTTTTGGGGTCTCTGCACGGACTACTGATGCGCTTGATCTAGTCCTGTAGTTGTGTATTATGTACGTCCTAATGCAGGTTTAGTCCTGAGTACCTTAACATACCACCACTTGTGCCTGACAAAGTAGTCCTCCTGAAATAAGGACCTATATTCCTATGTAGTCAGTGGAGAGCAGGATGTGCTTTTGAGTATCTCTAAATAAAGATCTTGTCTGCTTGAGTTTAGGCAGCAGTTACGCAGGCGTGGTCTGCTTTTGGGGACCTTTGGAGCCAGTTGTTACTTCACCAACTAAGTTGAAACTTAAGCCCTGTATCTAAATTAATGAATCTACATTAAATGTCTAGCTTAAGCAAATTGAATTCTGTCTTCCAGCTTCATTAGTTCTTCAGTTTGTGAAATTTTTGTTTTCCCTGTTATATGCGCTACTCAGTCATATCCACACTTCTGGATTGTTAGCCAATAGTAGTGATGATGTTAAAAATGAGATGTGTCAGAAGAATTAGTTAAACATGACTAAAGATCATCCCATTTGTAGCATCTAAGCCATATGATTTTCAGCAGCCTCTGAAATCTAAGTGTAGGTATCCGGACTGACCTGATATTTAGCAGCGGTGAGCCCTTTGGCTGTCTTTAGTGGAAGCCTCTGAGTACATGATACTTTGGAAAATCAGTGCCACAAAATAGGCACTGAAATAGAAACCTGCTAATCTAAATGAAAGCGTCTGATGTTGAGGGTTTTGTCCAAGATTTAGAAGCTAAGACGAGGTTAATTGTCTTGAGTAGTTATGTAGGTTTGCAAGAATGAACACGAGCGAGAAAAACCTACTTGTATGAAAACCTAAATCCCAGGTAGGATGCATGGAATACCTTTAAGTACCTCCTTTGTAGGATCTGTGTGCTTCAATGATGTCACAGCATGTGTTTTAATGTATGTTTAACTGGTCCAGTGGTTAAGATGTAGAAATGCAGTTAAAGAACAATTAGAGTATGCAATCAAAATTTTGATCCCATGGTCTGGTATTAGCTAGAATTATTTAGCTCTCAAAAATAAATTTTACAGCCATTTAAATACAAATGTAAATGGTAGAAACTCGTGTAGTTTCTAATTTAAAAATACTTTTATTTGCTGTCTGTTGTTAGATGCTTATTTTCACATTCCCCATTTTTTTTTCCCACATTCCGAAAGAGTAGAAACATACTTGCTGTTTAATATCAAATACATATTTTTTGTGTAAAACAAAACCGCACAAATTTGAATTCTGAGAAAAATGTTAAATGTTGGAAAGGTGACAGTGCAAAAGATCTGCTCTATCAAGAGTTAACAAGGTAAAATACTCTCCTTTGGATTGTATTAGAAAAACTATTTTCATCTGATTTTGTGTAATGAGTGTGTATTTGTCCCTGCCCTTGCCTCCACTCAGAAATTCTTCTATTGGTGGAATAATACTAACCACATTTGAGCAAGATAGGGGTTTTTAACTATAATTAAGCTCCTGTAAGTTTTATGGATTTAAATAGCTGAGTGGAGGACAGAGACCATAAAAGTTCTCTGCCTGAGGGAAAACCTGCATCATGTGCTGATAACTTACTATGTGCCAGAAAATCCACATGAGAAAGACCTTACGAATGTCCCAGATGAAGGAGAAGCCCTGTCCTTCCTTGGAGGTGAAACTCAGTTGACCACAAGATGCAGATCTGAAGGAAAGAAAAATCAATCGGGCAAAACATTCAAAATAAATCAAGGTAATTCTGAGTGTACAATATTTAACAAGCAGCTTGATGAGCAGTTTCAAAATATTTTGTCGTGTGCCTTTGATGCAATATAAAAAAAGCAAACTTCAGTTGATTAAAGAACTGTGCTTACATAAATAAAAGATTGGGGTTTTGCTGTTGTTTTTTTTTTCTTTTCCATGCTTCCTCAAGTACCTATGCTTTGGGAAGACAGAGAGTGCATTTAACTGTTATCAAAATCTCCTGTTGGACAGCCTTGTAGCCTTGTCAGTGGGATGCTGGATATTAGAACACTCCACTCTTTGGCAAAGCCAAATATACATTTAGTTGTTACAAATATGTGAATGTCTATGAATTGTAAAACTGTGTTGAACCTTTCTGGTAGCATTTTTGATACTCAGGACTTGCTAAGTCTGCCCTAAATTTCTGGACATACATGGTTCTGCCTAAAGTTGCTCTGTGTGTGGTACTAAAGTAAATCCATGATCTATACAGCAAGTCAAGTGATTCCACCAGGCTTTATGACCCAGAATTGCGGAAATTCCTAAGACTTCCGAGGAAGATATTAGGCTTACAGTGCAGGCACTGCATAGTGCTGTGCATCTCTCATATTTATGGTAGATGGCCATCTTTGAAAGCATGATGTAGTGGAAGTGCTCTTTTTTAATTCAGTATGAGGAATACTTACTTTCCCTGCCTTTTTGTGATTTTTTTTTTTTTGGTTGATTTTTTAATCTTATAGGTGTTGCATGGATATTGGTTGCTGTACCAGATTTCAGAGCAAAGATGCGTTGAAATTCTATCCAGCTTTCACAGAAGTAAATGTAAGAGCTCATTGTGCTATGAACTGTATCTGATTCTGCTTTACAGGTAACTGCCTTAGCAGCCAGACATGTAAAACTCTTTAATATCCAGGTTTTTGAATCAAAATAAATCATACCTTACCGATGAATTAAAGGTATTTCTGACCCATGTTTTCAAACACTGGAACTAGTCCTAACTTCTTTTATAGAGAGCTTCTTGGGTACCTGAAGTAATCTGACCATCAGTACCTAGACAAGGTATTTTTTTGCCACTGCTGATCGGATTTGTTGTAATAGACTTTATTTACTACTCCATGTAGTTTTCCAGGTTTTCCCCCTCTTTTGCTAGCATTGCTTATTTTCTTTGTTTCTGCAGGAGAAGAGCATTCTGCTGCCACAGTAGAGTCTCATTACAGAATTTTATTTCACACCCGTCTCTAGAAATACCTTTTACAATAGCTAAACTTTAATGTGCTTTTTTTTTTTTTTAAAGTCTTCTTTCTGAAAACTACTGAGATATAGCCATGACAGAAATATTGATAAAAAGGAATTAACAGAAAAATAACATGAATGGAGTTGTTATTGATGTCTTCAATTGAAATCCCTGTTGTAATCTGACACATTTATTTTTCTGGAAGATGCGTTTTATTTAGCTGATACTTTCAGATTTTGTCCACTGATATTTTAAGCTGTATCTGAGAAATCACTTCTACTGTCGTTTTTCAAAGGCATTCCTTTATCATAGGTCTCCTAACTATGTGCAAGCATCGGTTTTGTAAGAGTCTACTGTACTGACAGCTGGTTATATTGTAGGTGTTCCAGTGAATGGTATCGCTTTTTCAGTCAGGTCTAGAAATCGTGCTGTGATGAATCATTCCCTTGTAAGTGTGAAGTCCTTCATAAAGGACAGCGCTCTTTAAAGATGTAAATAGTCTGTAATTAAAAAGCATAATCAGTTTTCTTTAATGATTGAAGAACATTTAATAACTATACATGAGTAATACAACAAAGTGCTTAAGCAAATCAAATCAAAATCAAGTGCCTCAAAAATTTTTAAATAATGATTATAAAGACCTGAACAGTTAACACTTTGAACTGAACTTAATCTGTACACACAGACGGAGTGAACTGATGAACAGAAAAAAACGTCTCTCCTACAAGAGTAGGAGGGAAGTGAGGTGATGCAACAGTTTGGTAAGGAAGAGGATGATCCCATTATAGTCAGTAAGAGACTACTTTTAGATCAGTTTCAAAATGCTAGAAGTTAGATTACAAATGGTTTCGTTTTCAGGATCAGGAGAGTAGAATGGTGGGGTTTTCCTACTTTTTCTTTTTTTCCTTTCCCTCTTTTGATCTGTCTTTTAATTTTTCCCCTACCAGTATCAAAACCCAACTATTTGAAAACTATTTCGGTGGAGTAAATACAGTCGTATTCAGCTCGTTCTGAAATAAAATGTTTGTTCTTAAATAATAATTCAGTAAAATGCTAGAAATTCAAAACACTGATTAAATTTTATTAAATGTATTGAATTAGCCAGTAGTGGATGCCGCTTAGAGCTTGGAGAACCCGTGCAAATGGATTTTTCCACTACACTGACGTGGTTTGCAGTTATATATTGTGTGTTGCAAATAATAACACAGAGAGAGAAAAAAATATTTTTCAGATTTTTCAAACATGGCTATGACAAGGAGATAGCCTAGTTTGTAACCTTCTATTTATTCTCTTTTTGAAGGAGTTACAAGTACTTCCTTCTGGAGGCAGGGTAGCTACTATTCGTGCATTGCTTTGTTAGATGTTATTAACCTCATAGAGACGGAGGATATTATGTTAACCCAAGCAGAGTGTCATACTAATGGCTGTGTTCTTTCTGGTACCTGAGCCATCTCTCTAAAAGTTGGGAACCTGCCTTTGCTGACAGAAGGTGATTCATTCTGATAGTGTCAGGAGACCAAACAATCCAATAAAATGACCCCATAGACTGAATAGTTTCCGTCTGTCTGTACCTTCAATGTTTGTGTTCAGTAGTGTGTTCTTCCCTGAATCTTACTGTTAAGACAAACAGTAATACATGTAATACTCTCTCTCTTCTTATTTTCCATCTTACCTTTTGCTGCACTTCATAGTGTTTTTCTTTAGTAATGGTCGATAAATAGTGGTCATATCTGTAGTGTATGGAAGAATACAGAAAGCTTCCTCAACACATCTCTGAAGAAAAACCAGTATGCTAGGAAAAATATTTGTTATAGAACTGGAAATCACTTCTGGAGGATTGGCATCTTTTTAGATTAAAAGAGTGGTTGAAACAAGAGATTTACCTGGTGTCAATAACAGTATTTGAAGGCAAACCTGTAGAGCTGATCATAGTTCAAGAAAGTCCTGAAATAGCGTAGACAAAGCAGGATTTGGGGGATGGATCTTCCATGGGGTGAGCACTAGAAACAGTGTCCATGAGTTGGAACCATGTCGCAGAGGAAGGTATTACTCTTCTTCTCGAAGTTCCCCGCTGACCCTTGGATGTTCCCTAAAACTCAGACCTCTCCCCATTCCCCACTCCTGCCCTACCTTGTAGAATTCTTTTTTTCCCACTAGTCTATTGCAAGTGGTTTGTTGATAGTTATGGCATTATTAAATTTCGTTATTATTCTGGTATTATTTCTGAAAATGATAAGAGTCTTCTATATGTAGCAGCTGATGTATTTTTTTTGGAAGTTGGATTTCTTCATGAGCAAAACCTGAAACTCTTTCAGATTTGGTTTTAGCATGTAGTAGGAATTACAGAATAGCCGGCCTTAGAAAAGAAGCTTGAATGGATGTATCATGAATTCGTTACCTTAAAATAAATAGAAGGGCAACCTAAGTGTTTATGTTTCTTCATTTCAAAAGGACAAGTTGTAATTTCTTAAACTTATTGAATGATTTTGGCTGCAGCACGCTTTGACTTCCTTTCAGTTGAAAGTGTAGAATAGTCTCAAACGTAACTATTATGGCAAGATCATTAGGAAAATAAATCAACTTCAAGGGATTGAACAAAAGCATGGCTTAGATATTTTAGATATAAAATAACAATTTCCAAAGAGAAAACTTGCATTGTATTTTGAAAGTAGGTCTGAAAAGATGCTGAGATGAATGTCAAAAGGTTCTTTAACCCTGCATATAGAAAGATTAAAGGAAGAGAAGCAAGCCCAGGCAGAAGATTGCAGACAAAATTATATTTTACTCTCTCTTCCAAGTAAATGGACATAAATTTCTCTTTTCGGTAAAGACAATTTCAGAGAAAGCAGAATGGTTAATGAGAATGGGGGTGTATGTAGACTGAAATTACTTTGATCAAGGAGGAAGCAAAATCTAAGAGGAGATTGTGAAGTAGAAGGTAACTTCTAAGGATAACTTCAGTGCTAGAATTCCTGGCAGATACCTGTCTTGTTGAGTGATAGTGTTGGAATATAAAAAAAAGAAATTTGTCTTATTCTGTTTTAAAAAGGCAAAAAGCTATAGGTTTATTAACCTAATGTTGATGGTATTCAAGGTTTTTGAATAAATTCTTAAAGGAGAAATAAGCAAAGATTGAAAATGGAAATAGGATGGAATACAAGATGGGGTTCCAGAAGACAGTGGACATATTGAAGTATTAGCTATAATTTGGTAAAATATCTGATTTGTTGGACAAAAAAAAAATCAGCATTTCTAATTCGTTTAGAATTTAGTAACACTTTTTATATTAATAGCACACAGGAAAACAAAACTGAGTGATAATATCACAAAAAACCACCCTTGGACAAATCTTATATTTTGACTAGTAATTGTTGTATAGAGAGTAGGAGAAGGTTAATTATATTTGCTCATGGCAAAATACCTGGAGACGTTGTCAATATAGCTGAAGATAAATTCTTATGGAGAGAACCAGAGAACCTTGAGGACTGGTGTAACAGACACGGGATGATATTTAGTGGTGCAAAGTATAGGGTCATGTAATTGGGAAGTATGGATAAGATAATTCTGTTTCAGAAGCCTGTGGCTTGTTAGTTGGAAATGACTGAAGAGGAGAAATAAATGCATGGTTTGGTTGATCATAGGATTACTGTGAATTGCTGATGGGCATGAATGAGATAAAGACAGTTTTAGGTTCCGTGAGGGTGTTGCTCTCAGCTATAATTGGTATTATACAACAAGGATGTTGAGGACTCATCTGTTGTGCTCCATGTTTAATTTCACTTACTCCCA
>VWZK01021892.1:23229-42286 GCA_013396935.1 Baryphthengus martii | reverse complement strand
GAAAAAAAAAAAAAAAACAAAAAAAAAAAAAAAAAAAAAAAAGAATTAAAAAAATAGTAGAATTGTTATGGTGATTTGGAAAATCAGATTGGGAAAAGCCTGTCTTATGAGAAAACACCAGAAGAATTCATCTTGTTTAGCCTAGAAAAAAAGCAAAAACAAAGCCTGAAGTGAAATATGATTTATCTCTGTTAATGCATTAGGGAAAAAAGGTTTGAAATGCCAGGAAATGAAAAAGCTATTTAAACTAAAGTGTTGGCACTGGAATTAAAAGTTATAAACTGAACTTGGACAAACTTGCACTAGAACCAGAGGAGGAGGTGCTGAAATGGCTTTCCAAAAGAAGCAATACTATCCTGAAGCCTGTTAGTTTTCGGATAAAACTACATAAATTTAGTAAAAGCCATTATAAGATGTTTGATGCCTATGGTAATGAGATACTAAATTTAATGACCCTGAAGTTTCCTTGGCCACCCGTTACATACACCGTATTCACTTTGTTATCCGTAGCTGTGTTGAAAGATGAGTGTTTAGAGTTAATGCCTTTGTTCATATGTATCTATAGATATATATATAACTCAGATTTTGCAGGGCTGCTTGGAAGGTCAGGAATTTAGAGCAGAGATTGCACAAGAATTTGTATTTTTCCTTGTAAAACAGGACCCTCGTCTTTACATTATCTGTGTGAGAGACATTATCATTTTTGCCCTAGATAAAAGGTCCTACAGGCCTGGGATCTGATTTTCAGAAAACACAATCCTCAAAATCCCTCAGATTTTACTCTTTCAAAACCTGATTCCCAAGTTCTGTTTACCTGTGAAGTTTAACTAGGAACTTCTCCTTCTTTTATATCCTTCCCAAAAGAAATCGGAGAGATACTTTCCCTTCACAGCAGTGGAACCAGAGGGAAGAAAATGCAGGAAATTTATCAAAATATAGCACTGTGAATAGTGCTAGCTAGCGTTTTCCCCTTATTATTTGGAGTCCTGCTTCATCACTGAGACTCCGGTGTAGCATGAGGATAGGCTTTCAGAAGAAAATGAGGAAATAATACGGTTTAGTTGCAGGAAGTGGGCTGAGAATTTGTGGGTGAGATTGTGCATGTGGTCACCCTTTGCATGTGTGAGAAAGAGGGTAGGAGTGTTGGCTACAGCTGGACTGCAAAGAAGAATGTCTAGAGAAAGTCTGGGATAAGCAGATGGTCATTGGTGTGGACTAAGATTGTTCCCTGCTAAAACTTGCTTAATGATGGTACATGCCACTAGAATGGGGAATTTTGGGCTTCCATGGTTCAGACCTAATACAGCTACTAGTACTACTAAGCAGTGCCTGTGGGTTTCAGGTAGCTCATGTCCACTTTGTAATGAACATCAGAGACTTAGGAATTGTGGTGGGATCAGACAAACAAATTATTAAATCCCCTTGGTTGCCTGTTTTCTCTTTTTTTTCCCCTGGGATTGGATGTGTGAGTTGTCACAGCCATTTTTAGTATATCAATCTAAAAATTACATTCTTACGCAATAAAATGAACCAGGGTGTGATTATTAAGGTGGAAAGCAGAGGGTATTTGAGGTCCGACCCTGAACACAACAGCAGAGGAAGAGAGTGGAGAGAGCATTGCTCTGATCAGCTTCAGAGGGTGAAAACTTGGTCCCCGCTTGCAACACAGCTTCAGAGCTGAGCTCTGATGGATTAAAGAGGGAGGATGCTGCCAGGTTAGTCATTCATTTCATCTTTGTGGCCAAGCTTTGCCTCGAAGCAGAGAAACGCTCTGTTGGTTAAAAATACAATTTTTAATGAACACAATTTTAGATTATCCATAGCTTTAGATTTTTACCTTTTTCTTAGTAAACTTGTTTCCAGTTTTCTTAGCAGGAACCAAACCTTTTGCTTTCCTAGGTGAAATTTGTTTTCATTTGTAAGACATCTGGTGTTGAACAGAACTGACAGGCTTCTCCAGAGAAGACATATCCTAGGAAAGCAGTATGCGACACTGCCAGGTGTTGGGGATCTACAACCTGAGGGTAGGCTGGGATTTTCTGGAGTTGTGCACGAGTCCTGGCAACTGGAAGGATCCACATGCACCTGTTATCAGCTGCTGTCTGCTAGGAAAACATCCTGCCAGGCAAGGTACAGGTGGAGTGAAGCAGAGTCTTGGACAGTCCCCCAGAGGGTCACATGCTTCTGCACACTTCCATGTTCAGAACAGCACTTTTTGCCCAATCTGTACAAATGGCTGGTATTTGGGAAATAGAAAAATGAGCCAAGACAAAGAGTTTGAGGTGAATACTTTTTTTGATGCTGATAAAATGAAGACTGTGTAGAAGTCATCTACAGATGTGTTGAATTTTCATTTACTTTTTCTTAAACCAGAAGACCATTCTGCTTTTTTTTTTTTTTCAAATTTATTTTCAGAAATACTGCCTTTCATTCTGTGTACTTTTTTTATACCAAACTGCTCAACAGCCTTCATCTCCATATTAGGACTAAAGCCAGTAGTTTGGGGTTTGTGTAGGCACTGATCTCTTGGCCCATGTTGGTGTTCTCCCCCTAATGTGAGCCAAAGTCTCAGGAGGATCCCCAGGAGACAACACCTCAGCTCCTGTAAGGTTTGTGTGTGCTCCATACAGGCTTGTGGAAGCCTGTCCCTTGGTCAGGTGTGCTTGCTGAAGTGTGTCCATGCGGTCAAAAGTGGGGAAGGGGATAGACCATCTGTATAGTCAGTGTCTTAGTAGAGGTTTGTCCTTAGAAAAAATAAAAAGCTAACCTTGATTGTAGAATTATAGTTTTATATGAGAAAATCTAATATTAATGTGCTTTTTGTAGGTTAATTTTGTCCGAGTGACTCAGACAGTTCCCAGTTGTGATTGGCAATCAATAGCCGTAATACGAGCACTAAGTCAAGTTTCTTCGTCAAAATGACAAGCCTTAGAGCAGACAGTATAATTGTTTGCTTTTCTGCACAGAGACATGATTGCCCTGCCTTTTTCTAAAGAATGAGTTCATGGGGGTGAAGAAATTAATGTGTAAAGTACCAGAGGTGAAGACTTATGTAAGAATAGGGAAGTGTAAATATAAAACACAATGGGCATTTTAAAAAGTCATGGCAAACATTTGGAGCAGTAGCTAGTGACAGGTATTTTATAAATACCCTTTAGAAATTTTACGCAGAGTGAAGCTTCTACCTGGCATCTCAGAGAGGCTTGTTAATGTGAGAGTAGAGCAGTGCTGGTACATACATACATGGTCTTTAGGAAGAAAAAAGTGGATTTTAGAGTTTATACAAGTAACGTAACTTGCATAACTGCTATTTCTCAAGAGTGTCTAACTTTAAAACCAAAATAAAATATTTTAATAATTTTTTTTTAGCTTCCCAACATGACGTGATTTTTCCTTTTTTCTTGAGTCCTGTCTCCATAACGAAGAATTAAATATTACTATTTTCTTTTTATTTTTAGTTAGCAGTGTTAAGTATTGCTATCTAGCATCTGAATTTCTTTTGTGCGTTCCAAATGGTATTTATATTTTGGCGTAGTTATATGCGTGTCGCTTAATATCTGCAGTATCAACAGTTCCTTCAGTACCAGTACGATTAAGAGGCAAGCCGTAAATTGTGAAGTTTTTTGGGAGCACCTGACGACAAAGGGATAAAAGCTAGAGAAATCCTGTTGAAGGTTGGACTGTTTCTCACTATGAAATTTCAAGACTGTCAGAAAGGAGACTTTCTAGTCCTGAGATGGAGCTGACATCTCTGGGAGACTGCCTGGTGTGCGATCGCTGTGCGAGACCAGTACCGGGCTTGGTGCTGCGTCCTGTTCCTTGGTCGTCATCATCTAACTCACATTGCAAGTATTTCGCTAGGGACTCTTATATAACATCTGTGCATTTTGGAAAACCTTGACCTCAGTAAAACCCAGCATGTGATCTGATTCTGCATTTATTTGTACGTTTTTTCCTTTTTGTTCCAAATCAAATGGAATTGTGCAAAACTGTTACGTATCAAGATTGCTTACAACCACCATGAACCATGGCAAAATGCAGCAAAGCAAATATGCTGTAACTGGTCAGTCTGTTTTGGAAAGCTGATAGCAGCCCTATTTTACACATCATCCTTCATAATTCTAAGGAAATATATCTGTGTTTAGTTGTTGCCATAAAATCCACGTTCCTTTTTTTCTTTTTCCTCCTGATTTTCATCTTTCTGCCAAAGGTTTTGTTAAGAATTGAGACGTTCTAATACTCTTTTACGTAAAAAACCACATTTTCTTTACTGGGAGGAAACTGTGATTGAAGAGCTAGTAGGTATGCCAAAAGAGGAAACATGCTAAGAGAATTTTTAATCAGAGTATGTTTTAAATTTGCTTTCAACACCTACTTCTCTGATTAATCCTTATTTGAAGACAAATTTGTGAAAGAGTTAACTGTCTCATTGTTTAAATTATATTTCTAAGTTAAAGATACAAACATATCTAAC
The DNA here is from genome assembly GCA_013396935.1 of Baryphthengus martii. Lineage (NCBI taxonomy): Eukaryota > Metazoa > Chordata > Aves > Coraciiformes > Momotidae > Baryphthengus > Baryphthengus martii. The sequence goes on along the minus strand of VWZK01021892.1, from coordinate 37,812 downwards.
ATCTGCTGTGGGTTCTTTGGCATCAAATTCTATGCCTGCACTTACACTGGCAGTTACTTACCAGCATGATAATAGTTTTACAGGCACAGTCACGTGGTTTTCTTTGGTTATATCTAGTAATAGTCTTGCAGCAGCTGAAGAAATTCACAAATTTTGGTGTTACCAGGTGCAGATATTACTGCATTTTATTCTTCAAAGTTTCTTTGTTTATTTAACTGAAAACTGTATTGTTTATATTTGTTGATATAGGGACATCCAGCTTTTGCAAGCACATTGTCCAATAGTTCACAGAGTAGTTTGGCAGTATTTTTGTCCTTAGGTATTTAGTACAGAGAGCTATTATTCTTCTTTAAGTTATTTGTTAGATTGTTTCAAAGCACAATTTTGACAATGGCTAAAGCCTTGAAGGTACCAGAATGTACAAGATGATCATCAAGGTTGTTAATATTGTCCTGTGATTAAAAGTGGTAACCAACCTTTGATAAAACAGTAAGTGTGGTTTGTACTGATTTCAGTTTTAAAGTTAAACAATTATGAAAAGGACTTTCTAAACATGTTGATATTTTACCACTGAAAGATTACAACTTGATGATATATGATCTTAATTTTGGAATGTTTGGTTTTGAAAACAGAAACATCTTTAATATGTCTTGTGTATTTTACTGCCATCCCTTGTTTTAAATGTTGCTAATGTTCATAAATGGTTTGGCTGTTGAAGCTTCAGAACTGTAAGGTAGCTAATTATTGTTTTGAGTGTTTGGAAATGAACAGCATTTTGGCACTAGGAATCAGAATATTTAAATTATACTCTCAGTTATGTTGTGAATTTACCATGAAAGCTTGATCAAAGCGCTTCACATTTCTGTCTCAGTTTTCACAGAGTAACTTGTATTTGTAGGGGGCAGCAATTAACAAAGCAACTTTTTAAGAGAGTAATCTTGATACAGAATATGCAGCGGACTTTGTAATGCCACTTTGTATTAAAAAAGACTCCTTATAGTATTCCATAGAACTAAGACCTTGAATTAATCTGTCGTTGCATTATAATATTTACTTTCCTTTCAACTATTCCCATCTTAAACCGCAGAATAGATATACCAGAGGAAGGCAAGGTTCTAAACATATGTTGGTCCTCCTGGGCTTATTTCTTGAAAGTTTTGCCTAATTTTTTTTGAAACTGGAGCTTTAGTATAAGCAGACATGGTGCCACTCAGAAAAATAAAATCGTAGAAGTAAAGACTGTTTGTAAGGATAAAAATCTTAGGACTGATCTGTTTGATATTTATGTTACAGATGATCAACCTATACTTTGAAGTTAGAACAAACCGTATATCACAGTAGAATCTGTGCATCACCAGTGCAGTGGTCTACATTCTTCTTCCGTGTGACACATTAGGACACGTAAAATTAAGCAAGTGATAAATTTGACCCCATTCTTATTGTAATCCAATTTTAATTTTATGGTGTTCCCTGAGCAGAGGAGAGTACGAAACATTACATTGCCCAAATGAAGCACAGCGTATGAAGCGAGGAGTTCTTGTGGCATGTTCTGCAGTAATGAGAGCGTGTTTATCGTTATGGATTCCCCTGCTGCAGGTTGTTTGTTCGGCTTGAGTAGCAACCGTGTTTTCTGTTTGAGTACTAACGCACCGTATTGTAAGTAGTTATGCATTTCTCTGGCGACCCGTATCTCTGAGCAATTGGAGGACAATCTAAAATGAAGATAAAGAAGCAGTGCTACAGGAAGACTAGGGGGCTGGCCTCGAACCCTCTACCCTCACATTTATTTTGAAATACAACTTCCTGTTGGAGGTCTGCATCTCTAGCAGGAGTGGGAGGAAAATACGATTTTTTTTTTTTTAGTTTTTTATTGCATGTGTTGTAAGTGCTGGAAAGGATGGAATGGGTTCATGTGAATGTTTATACTTGAGGGAAAAACAGGAATACTGTTTCTAATTCCATGGAAATACAGACATTTTTCAAAGCTCATTTAGAAAATTCTAAGAAACTATTTGGAAGTGTCTCAGTAAAATGGCAAGTCTGCACTAAGCGTGCTCTACCAGCAGGCCGTACCTGCAAAGTGCCGCTGGGGTGGGCATAGTTCAAGAGCCACCGTTAACGATTTCTACTGCGGTAGAACCGGCCCCAGCCCCACATGAGACAAACTTGGCTGATACCACCACAGATTTGTCCGTATGAGTGCACCTCCTGCGCTGTATTAGAGCCTACTGCTGTCCCACTTCACGTTATTGAACAGCTTACATGTTTTAGGTGACTTACGAGACACATCTGTAGGGCTGGTAGATGCTTTGACTCTAGACCTTGGGGCTGTTCTGAAGTTAGACCTTTGAGTTTATTTTAATTCAGATTTGTGTGTTTTCGGAGGCAAAGGACAAAACTGTTGTAACCATAGCCTTCTGAATTGATTTTGGTTTTACATTCTGTCATATAAATGCGTACTGAAGTACTTTTTCAGTATGCTTAGTATGTTCACGTGGTAAAAGCCTTGTGAAAAGATTTGAAATGTCCCTGGGATCAATATGAAATAAATGTTTTTTCTTTAACTAGTGAATTATAATTACAGTCAGGTTTGTAAACATGCAAGTTCTCTATTGCATAGTGCTGTATGGATACAGTGGCAGAGGTAAAGCTAATTTTTTAGGTAAAGATAATTTTTTAATGGAGAATTCATTTTCTACAAACTCGTTTTTTCTTCAGGAATTTATTTTTCTAACTCAAAAATGAAGTTTGCCTAGGATCAATTTAATCCCGCTGAAAGTGTGACAGTGTATTGAACTTTTCTGAAACTTTTTTTGGGAACAGTTCAAGAGTTTACTGCCTTGCCCAGCAGAGCTGGTTTTTTTTTTAGATATTTCCCCACCTATGTTCTGTTGGGAAGAATAGTGTTATGCTTCTCGTGGTACAGTATTTCTGTTGATTATATGGCCATTAGAGTAGTGAAATGCCTTTGAATGCCTCAAGGTAGATACCGGCTGGCTAGAAAACCAGTTTTATGGGTGAGGTTCAGACGTGAATTAGGTTATGCACACTGCTAAGATTATCAGAACAAATATCCAGCTGTCTAAACCAATCGGTTGAGAAGATTTATATGGCACTCTTGAATTTGGAAAGGCTGACATTTTTTTTTTTTAATATTTAACATCTCTAACCAGAAAGTTTTTGTGATGTGAAAGATGTTTGTATTTAACTTTTATGTTGATTAAAGAAAAAGACAAATCTTAAAATACCGAAATTCCTCATGACATGGTAATTGCAGTATTTAGTCAGATCTCAGCATTTCGAGTTCTCGTTACTTTGTGTAAAGCATGGCTGAGCAAATGAGATCTGTGAAGTGTCGGGAGGAGTTCTGAGTTGCAATAGGGGAATGAGGTGCATATGTCTTTTGATTTGTTGATAGTGCCAATGCTTTTGTGACAAAAAGGGAGAGTAGAGCTGAGGTCAGCTTGTGGGTAATCTTGATGCAGCAACACTCCTGTTATAAACTCTATTTCCCATAATAGTTTCTATCTCTTGCTCTATTGACCGTGCTTCCCAGCTTTCTATCATCAGCAAAATTTGTCTACAATCTCTTGGTTTTGTGCTCAGGTTATTAAGGAGTATTTAAACTAAGATTACCTTAAAAACCAGTTTTAAGGTGACTGACTAAGATTAGACAATGGTCTCCTGGTCAAGATTTCTCCTTTTAGCATGTCCGATTACTATTTTGACTTTTTCCAGTTTCTTATGTATTACATTTTTAACATAATCCTCATCTTTTCCAGTTTAAATTATAATTTCCCATTTGGCACTGTGTCAAATGTTTTACTGAATCCAGACAGATTGTATCTCCTGAATTTCCCTGTCTACTAATTTAGTTATCCTATCAGAGGAAGATATTGGGTTAGTTTGGCATGCTTTTTCTTTGCTAAACCAATGTTATGTTTTATCCCAGTTCCTATGTAATTCTGTATGCTTAATTATTCTTTCCTTTAAAAGTAGTTCTAACCGCTGCATATACTGATGTCAGACAATGGTTATGTAAGTAGCTTTCCCCACCTTTCTTAAATGTAGGTTCTTCGTTTGTTATTTTTCATTCAGGCATTAAAACTCCGGTGTGATTCAGTTAAAAAAAGACTTTACTCCTGGATCTGTACCTTCATGTGACCATTTTTTTAGACTGGAGCTTGTTCCCACCCTCCTCCTAGGCTCTCCTACCAGTGACCAAGATATGTCTTGGTCATCGATCATCGGTTGAATGTGCCCTCATCCTCGTTAACCGTTACATCGTGCTCTCATCTTCTACCGTTCTGCTCTGAATGCGCATACTGGGCACTGAGACATAACCTGAAACTAGACTTGGGGCTGTTCCTTTGTTATTTTTAATTTAAACCTCAGTCTTGGTACGTTTTTTTCACCACTTCTTTTCCTTGTTTTTCTTTTACGCATGTCTGGTGAACCTTCTGCTGTTTTTAAGTGCAAATCCAGCTTGAATTTTAGCGGTGCTTACTTTCCATAAGGATCCATAAAATACCTACTCTATGGTCATCTGCGTATTGCAGGCCAAAACACATTTCTCAGTTCATCACAAAAAGTGGAGATCTGTTGTAAAATGCCAACTGCCATTTCTTTAATTTGTGAAATTCCTAGCTAATCCTAGAAAGCAGAGCACATGCTGATCTTCTATCCAAGGCATTAAAATTTCAGTGATCTCTGCCAGTCTGATGGTGGAGAGATTCCCACCTGGTTTGCAGTCTTGAAATAGGTTGCTTTTGAGAGTTTAAGCAAGACACGACAGTCTTCTATATCCTCATATCATATATGCATCTGTCTGTGTTTGTTTGTACTTATGTGTAATGGAAATCTTTGAGTCAGATTTATTTTACATAAGCATTTATCCTGTAATCATCTCAAAACTTTGTTAATCCACATTGAGGTTTTTTTTTTTTTGTTAGGTCATTAACATTCTGGTAAAGAAATAATTCAAGTATCACACCTAAAAAAAGTGAGTCTTACCAATATTAGAAACATCGTGTTCTGCAGTTCATGACAGTACTAATCTCTCTAACAGTATTTGAGAGATTTCTGTCCAAATAAAATCCTGTCAGTCCTATTAGTACTCTTATAGACCTTATTTTTATAATTCTTCCCCCAGATGATTTTTGACCCAAGTTGAGGTATCTTCATCTGTGTTACTTGTATTTCTCTGCAGCATTCACAGCTGAAATATAGGCACTGAAAGCATTGTCTCTCAAAGGGAAAACCTACTGTAGTATCTTCCTTCAAGTCTTGCACCAGCTGTCCACTAGAAGTCTCTGGTTCTTCCCATATTGCCAGAGCTCCTGAATCAATAGACGACACTGGAAGTGCTTCCCTTTGACCTCTCCCTGTCTCCTGTAACTCAGATACAGCCCTGTGGCAACTGTGAACACAAGTTTCAAGGATCATACTTTCTCTCTGCTAACGATGCTTCCAGCACACTTTTCATTTTTTTATTTATTTCTTTTTTTTGTGTGTGTGTAATAAATATTTTGCTATCTCTTCACTTGCAGTTTTAATCTCTCTTTGGATAACAGACAAATCTTTCACAATACTTTTCTCCTGCTTTCCTGTTTTAATAACACTGACTAACTGTACTATATGTGACCGTAAACATGAGTGACCCGCACTCCAGTGATGTGTTTTTATTGAGAATTAGGTTTTGTGTGAATGCCTACCAACAATGAAACATCCCCAAACCTTCCAAAGTTAATTGGAGGGTTATCTGCTGATCAACATTATGATGTTACAACTTCACCTTCCTTTCCTTGAAAAAGGATCGCAAATGAATCACAAAATTTGCACCAGAAGTGCCATGAAACCTTTGTTTCTTGGAGCATTTTCCTCTACCTGGTGCCGTTGTCCGTGAGTCACCTCTGTAGAAATACGGATTTATGGTTTGTCTCAGTATGAGGGACATTCAGTGGAGTTTCCCACGCTTCGTCTCCATCTGGGGCTTGGAAGTCACATATTGAGTGGCAAGAATAAGGAGTGTTTTGCTACTGTGCGCTCTCTGTCCTGTGTGCTGGAGTGGAGTCCTTTGGGAAAAAAATTACCATCTGCTATAAAAAAAAAAACTCCACATATCTGCGCTCATGCTGTGCATAGGTGTGCGAACGTTTGTGAAAACGTACTCATTGACATAAAAAGCCAGCATTTGCCTTTTTTTTCCTACAAACTATGTACAGTCCAGTAGAATTCAACACATGAAAGATTCTGGTACTTAGGAACTGATTCCTACAGCCATAAATTCTTGATCTGCTCACATATTACTTCCAGACTCAGCAAAGTCAAAAATGTACAGGTCCTCTTTTACCTGAAACATTACAGAATAGGGACCTATTGAACTGTTTGAAATATCATATGGACACCAGGCCTTCATTCTAAAATTATTCCTTCAGGGATTGCACTTGAGTTGCAGAAACCTATAAACAGAAGTTAAGAAAAAAACCAGTTAAATTGTATCTTTGATTTTGGTGCAGCACTACCATTCATAGCCTCTGCCTTATGAATAAAGTTATCGTCTAGGATGTTAATAATATATTTAATATCTTTTTAGTTGCTTTTTCTTCGCCCACTTCGTTTGTTTTGCACATGACTGAAGTTTAATATCTAGGAAAGCATGCTCTTAGTTGATTCTAGATTGATTCCTTTACATAACCAGAAATAATTTAAGTAGTAAATATCTTGCCGTTTCTGTGGGACCCTGTTTGGGGTACATGCAGCAGCACGTAGTACAATAAAAGGTTCTTTCAGCAAATGCTTAGAAAAATACTTTCCAGGAGATCTGCACACGATTAGAATTACTGAGTGCTCTCCTCTTCAGCTTCCTGTTTTGGAATTAAATGCCTTCGGGACACTTGGAATATCTCAGTTTTGAAAAGCAAGAGCAATTTAACCAATTAAATACTTCATCGTCTTAGCTATGATTTCGGTTAGTTGTAAATAGGGACAAATATATGAAATAGTCCCTGAGATACCTTAATCAAATTGGAGGGATAAATTAACTCCAGTAGCCAGAGAGTAGCTTTTGAGGGAAATGAGAGCGGATAAAACGTAGTAACAGTCCAAGTGACATTCTGGCTCTTTTGCTGCACTTGGGTACAATTACCAGCTCTTCCCTTACTTCTTATGCCCTGCGTTTCTGATCCTGTGGGATACTGAGCAAATCACTTTCTGATACGGTCAAGGAAACTGGGGCTGTGGGAGCCTCTCCGACTTTGTGCCCTCTGAAGACAAGAGCCTCCTGGGGAGGCTGGTAGGGCACGGTGTCATTCGCCGGGGTCGGGGAGCACCCCAGCTCTGTTCCCTGCTCTGGTGACTCATACAACATGGGACAGGAGAGATGTCACCTCAGGTGCTTTGTGGCTGGGTGTCTGAAGTGCCCTTCTGAGGGAGGAGAAATGTGCCTTCAAGTTTGCCCGTGAAGGAGGAACATGGGTGAGTGCAGCGTTGAGAGGGGCAGAGGCAAACATACCACCTCTCCTGCTCCTTCTCAAGTTTTCTGCTGCTCCCAAAAAGGAAAAAAAATGAGCATTTGTTTGGAACAGTTTGCTATTTGCTTGAACTATTTGACATAGCTTGTTTGTCAAGTTTGAAGGAAAAGTTAGATACGCTTGTTGACCAGTTGTATACGGAACAATCTCTTCAGGTCCCTCCACCTAGTACTACTGAGCGATTCAACTACAAGTAGAATTCCCTAAAATGAGATTAATTTATTGAACAGCTCATCCATTACACGGATTTCGCATCTGTGTAAATTGTCTGTAGTAACGCTACCCATGAGCTTGGCCAAATGCAGCTATGTACAGTGTATACCATTCCTTGATTTTCATAAACCACCTGCCATAGTGGTGTTGTCTGGTCTTTGTGTTTATGTATTGTTGTTGATTGTTATAGGTATTTTCCACCACAATGTGCAGTGGAAAAATTTTTGAGTATTCGTAATTCTGTACTGGGCTTTCTTATCAAATAAAACATGAGTTTGCGTGAAGATGGAGGCTTTTAGAAGATTCAGACCAGACAGAAATATTGTAGACAATTTATACAGTTTTTCTACTTTGAAGAACTGCAAAGCAAATTCCAAATTCTTTCTGTTAGAGTATAAGCAGGCTTTAAGGTGCAGTTGTGCAAAACTCGTGATGGTGTATTACAATAGATGAGATCCTTTTCGACTTCTGTATGTTCTCTATTTTTCTCTGTAAGTCTCCTAACCGTATGATTCAGCCATAGGAATATAGTATAGCTATCTTTATTGTTAGATTATGCCTTACCAGGCAATTTTTAATTGCAAGAATGTATTGCATTGTGTCTTCTCATTTGAGTTTTGTGAATTTTTCCTGCATTTGGTCAAACTACAATTACTTCTTTGTAAAGCTTGCTAGCAGTGAAATTTGTATTGAGTTCTATTATGTACCACATTCCTGGAAATTAATAGTATCATGTAATACAGTGTGGCAGTTTTCATTTGAGATCACCTTAATAAAAGAAGTCATTCAGTACTTTTCTTTCCAGCCACTGTGAGTCTCTCCAAGATACAGTTGGACTGGTTGTGATCAATGACATTTGATAACATTATATTTATTAATACTTAGAATATTATTACAGAGTATTTTACTTCAAAATGAACTGAAGGATTTTTGACCTGCCCGAATGTGAATTCAAGAGTTTTGCATTTCCTATGTAACAGTGATTAGAGACTGGAAAATAAGTACATCTGTATTACATCACATATTAATAAAATAAACATTTTTTTCAGAGCAATCAAAAGCTGAACGTATTTGACTGAGTAGAGTCTGGCCCTGTTTTGTAAGAAAATATTTATTATATCCATATGTTTCCAAAAAGGAAACATTACTGGATCCTAATATGCTACTACCTTTATGTAAGTGTAGGAACAAATCTGGATTTTTTGAGAATTTACAAGGAAATTCGTAATTATTTTTAGCGATAGTTAGCATTTTTGAGTTAAAATTATTTTGAGTTTGAAATAGGCTATTAGTTTTACATTTTCTCTTCCTGTTACCTTATTAAGAGAATAATATATACGCTTTAACCTTCACTTATAGTTAATTTAATTGGATCTCTCATGTTCAAATAAAGTAGTTGTAATTAAGGTACATTGTTTATGATTATGGTTTCTAACTGTTCAGTGCTTATACAATATAGACTATGGCCAAACTTAGATTAGCATCTCAGGTACCTTTTTAGTTGTATCATTTTGACAGATATTAACTTAATCGGATACTATTTCCTTTTTCAACAAGGCACAGTGCAACTGTTACACCCACTGCAGTCAGTGAGTGTCCCGATGATGCTCCCCTCTCTGCTCTGAGGGTGTCCTGAGTGGTCACCAGTGCAGGTGACCCTCCCTGCAGCTCTTGCCCGGCCAAGCCCCATAGCACGGCCAGCCAACGATTCCAGAACTGCACTGTCCCTGCTTCCTCTACAGCTGCTTTTAATTGTAACCTTTAACTTCACATTTCTTGTTTTTATAACACCAGATTTTGTGACAATTTGAGCACTTCTGTCTGTAACTTTTTCATATGAATTACTGCTAAACACTGTCTGTCAGTCTTGGCACCGTTTTTGTACAATTTCCCATCTGAGAAATTAATGAGGATTTGGGTTTGTCTTCTAGAAAGGAAAGGTTTGTAGGCATTTGCTGTCACTCTCCCCATTGAATTAGAAGTGGCCAAAACTGGGTTGCTGCTGACATTCTAAAGGAGAAATAATAATCCTTGTTCTAAAAAACTGAAACTGACCTAAAATACAGCTGAACTGCTGCCTTTGTCTTCTAGCCTAGAGATTTTTTTAAAAATTTTTTTGCCTATTATAAAGCATGTTATTATAAAGAGCCCAATCCTGGAAGCACTTTAATTCAATACAGCGATAATCTTGTAAAATAGTACTTAACCTTGTCATAGTATCTTTTCCCAATTTGTACAAATGCAATATGATGACAAAAGTAGTGGGAAAATACTGCAATTTGGTTTATGGGTGCCTGGATAAAATTCAATGATACAAAACTTTGCTTGCATGTGATTTTTTTTTCCTCTAATAATTATTGCAAACTAACTGCAACAGTGTGTATTTATACCTCCTTGATCTGGTTTTCATGAGCCTTAAAAACTCTGTGCACCCCTGTGTATGTGTGTAGCTTGTTCTCACACGGTAGCATCGTTGAGGACTGGTGTGTTTTACAAGTATTTTTTATGACATCTTGTGAATGAAATTCCAAAACTTTCTATTAAACGTAGTTTTCATTGTGTAATCCTAGAGGAGGAAGATTCACCCATCTCAGTCATTCAAGGTTATATGCACCAGAGAATGTACTTGGCAGCTCTGACCAAGAAGAAACCTTTCTCACTTGCCCCTTAACGTGGGGTGTACATGGCGGCCCCAGCAGTCAATCCCAGGTTGGTCATGCCATGAACTTCCATGGCCCATCTCACCCTCAGGACCAGATCTGGCCAAGCTTCTGAAAAACACAAGCGTCAGTGTCCTTTGCCAGAGATGGCTGGAGGAGATGCTGGTTGTCTTGTATTGGCCTGTAGTGCGAGGGAGATTACGGGTGATCCTGATTTCAGTTCTCTCCTTCAGCAGAGGGGCTGGAAGCTGACTCGTTGAGTGTTAAAGTATCGTGGATGCTGTTCTGCATCATACAGAAGAATTAAGTATACGTTAGAGGAGACAGAGGAAAGGAGTTTGGGGTGATGTTTGCAGTACTCAAAAAGAAGAGGCTGATGTTTTTGTATGTAGAAGGACGTATGCGGAGTGGTCTCCGTACCTTATCTGTCCTACGTGACTTCTCTTACAGAAAGACTAGAGGCAAAAAAAGAGGAGCTTCTGGTACTACCATCTCTAATGGCTTCTCATCCCACCACACTTAGAAAGAAGGACTGCTGTAAATGCTTAATTCCCAGGAATACTATTGATTTGAGCTAGTGGAAGTAAATGCATCTCGGCAACTTATGGATGAGGTTGCTCTGTTCTTCTGCGAGGTATGTGTCTGTAGCTTTGTGTGCACCCTACTTTTAAGGATTTTTTATAGTCTAGGTTAGTCCATCATCCCTCAGCAGGTGGGCCGTGTCTCTCCTGCTCCCTTGATTACCGTGCCCTGTTTCCTAGCTTCAGTGGGTGTTAGCTGTGGTTTCCACCAGAAGAGATTTCCTAACGGACCATGTCTCAAGTGCTTCAGCCCTGTCCGGAATGGAGTCTTGTACTTCCTACATAAAAAAGGAGAAAATGTTTATTTTGAGTGGGGAGAGACGGCACCAAATTCTGCATTTTCTATGTGGCGAGCTGGGAAGAGTGAAGCGTGGTTTTGAAACAATTCCCCACCTTTATGTGAAGAAAAAAATCACGACTGTTCTGTTTTCATGGTCCATTGCTTCTTTTGCTTGAATAGATTTTGTTTTCACTTGTGATAGCAGTTCTAAAGCAATCAAAAGACAAATCTAATTTCCAGCCATTAGAAGCAATTGTTAATGCATGAGGGACTACTGCAATTTTACGTGCTGTGTTTTTTTTTGGGTGGAGGTATTGGTTTAGGTCTTTTGGTATGCCTTAAATGACAAAAGGCTGTGGTTCTGTTGTGGTTTTTTGTTAGTAACCTGTATTTTTTGGGGGGAGTATAGTCATTCTAATAATGACTGAATGCTTTAACAGTGTCATGGTCAGGGTGCTGACTTGTAGTCCAATTTTCCTTTGGGAAATGAAGTATTTCATGGATCTGTGTACCTGTAGGAATCCATTGCCTGTTTATGTTACCTCACCTCTGAGTTTTTCCGTTGGTGGTATAGTGGCAGTTCAAGGTAGATGCATTTTCCCAAAGAAGGCTCTTTGGACACAGCATTTCGTAACATCACCAAATAATTTGAGGGCCACTTTCTTCCTCTGTCATTAAGGGACAGTATTTGACCAGGTTCTTCACTTGGCTAGCTGAATTTGAAGGAATCCATGGGTATAGGGAAGATCTTGTAGCTCCATACAGAAAATAAATCTGTGAGGTAACTTTATTATTCTTCAGAGCTCTTTTGTTATCCTCATATTGCTTCATCTTTCACTAATGATGGCGGCACTGGAAATCACATGGAGGTTCTTGGTTTTCCTACACATACTTCACATGAAAGAGGAGTTTATTAATGTATATAAAAATGCTGCAGCTGGTAGCAAAGACATTTGTACATGATCCATCTTACACTTGAATTATTCAGGAAGGTGTCCACATTTTTATGCATTTTTACAGGCCATGGTACAGTGGGTTAAATTTGATTAGCACCTATACATTTTAGCATGGTATGAATATTTAATACTGAACAGAAAATAGTGACAATCACTTAACACAAAATGCAATTCTCCTAACGTGCTAGGATGATTTTGAGGTTCTTGGAAGTCTTGGTTTGTTTGTTTTTTTCTCGGCGTGTTTAGCTTTCTTTGCAAGGAGATTTTTTTTGTTTTCTCTAAGTTCTTGCAATTTTTGATTAATACTTCACTTTGAGACTTGAGTCCTTGCACTGTGCACACTGGCAGTTCAGCCTTCACTCAGTCAGCCAAGCTCCTGTCTCCTGCCATCCTCCACCTTACAGGGAGGATCCATTCTGGTGGTAAGGATGTGAGGTGGGCTGCTGCCTGGAAGCCCGACTCTCCTTCTCCCTGACCAGGGGACCACTGTGACTCTAGGCTGTGTTTTCAGCATGGAAGGGAAAGGCGGGTTCAGAACTGGAGATTTAAGGTCTCTGTAAGAATGGGGGATGACCTGGGATTCTGCGCAGGGGGGACAGAACCCGACAGAAATGACCTGTAGAGACTAGACCCATGGGGGCTGCAGGCAAAAAAGTGAGACACAATCCAAATAAATGCAGAGAACACCCAGGAGGAAGAATAAAGAGCACAGATACCATCTCACCAGGCTGCCACACCCTCCACATTAAGCTCTGGCTTATGAACACTGTCCTACCATTCCATTTCATGTTCAGATTTCCTTTTTTGCCAAAGGGAAAGTGTTGGATCGGGAGGGGTGCTGCTCCCTAAAGCTCTGGTGTTTCACACGGTAGGCAGCTCACAGTTGTCTCTGCAGAAAGAGAAAGGCTGTACTGGAGAAACAGTGATACACTTGTTTTCAACTTCAGAGGCTGAAATGAAATTAAGTGCAAATGTATTCCAAGCAATGAAATCAGATTTACTTACTAATCTGGATTGCATCTCCTTTTTCCCCCCTCTCACAACAAAACTAGCAGTATCAGTAACTGTGCCGGCATCACCTCTTCCTCCCTTTCCTGCTTGCAGCCCAGTCCTGCCATGCTCCTGCAGGAGAATTTCCCAGGAGGCTGGCCTGCATCAGGAGGAAATAGAGGTCAAGACAGCAAGAGAAGAGATGAGGAACATGGGAATTAGGAGAAAGGCAACAGACACTTGAGATCGAGGAGAAATGTGCTTGCTGTTCTTTAAACCATTTCTCTTAGCTTTTCTCCGAAAAAAAGGACATTAGGGCCTGCTTCTGCATTTCAAAGGGAAATTGGTCTGAGCAAGGAAGGCTGGCTCAGCTGACCTCTGTGAGCGAGGTGGAGAGAGGGAACTGTTTGGTGTGAGCAGAGAAAAAGCCCGTTTTTATGTAGTCGTTCTGTCGCCTTCCCAGTTTACCCTGTTTGTCACTTCCCTGGCCCTTCCCTTTCCTTTGGAGCCCTCCCTCCAAAGGTGACCTGCCTTAACCCACACCTTCCTGCTGCTTTTCAGTCAGCGGAGCACAGTCACTGCTAAAGACCATCAAAAGAGGCTATTAGTTTTCTCTTGATGTCAAATTAACTTGTTACAAGAGGTTTGAAAACTTGCCTTCTTCATCAAGAGGAATAAAAATAGTACAGATAGATTATTCCGATGCCTTCAGAATGACATGCGGCATCATTTCTTATCCATTAAATAATTTAACATTTAGAAAGGAGCAAATCAACTTAATTTGTTTAGGGGATACTTAAAGGTTGAGAACAATTTTATATCAATTAAAATTAGTGATAATTCATTTATGATGGAACTAATACAATTAATTAGGTAGTTGCTGCTTATCTTTTTTCTAATACATACATTGCTTTTAAACATCTGCTCGATAGTCCATTATGGTGGCATGAGAATGATTTTACGTGAGAGCAATAGAGGAGCAGATGCTTCCTGATGACAACTTCCCAATTTGTTTAGGAAACAGTCAATGAGTCCTGGATTCACAGTTTTAATTTGAAGCATGGCAAGCATGCAAGAAAATTTGCAAAGCAGAAAAAAAAAAAAATTTGAGAAATCAAATTACTTCGTAGCATTTTTAATGATTGCAATTTAGTCAACTCCCTTTTTTTTGGTTAATGTTTTTGGAGTTTTCTTTTAACACAGGTATGTTTGTTTTGTGTTTACAAGATCTTAGCAAAGTTATGAATTTGTTTTGTGATGGTTGTACATCTATGAATGCTTTGCCGCAGTTAGGAAAACTTCTCCTCTAGAATTGATTTTGATATTTACAGTGAATATAATTCAGCATTAGCTCAAAAAAAAAAAAAAAAA
>VWZK01021892.1:0-23180 GCA_013396935.1 Baryphthengus martii | reverse complement strand
AAAAAAAAAACTAGAACAATTAATTGAAGAAAAAATTTAAATAGGATATCATACTGTGAGGGTGACGGATCACTGGAACGGTCTGCCCAGGGAGGTTGTGGAGTCTCCTCCTCTGGATAAATTCTGAACCCGCCTGGATGGATCCTGTGTAATGTGCTCTGGGCAAACCAGCTTTGGTGATGTGGTTGGACCAGTTATTTCTAGAGGTCTCTCCAACAATTCAGTGATTCTGTGATCATATGACATATATAAAAATAAAATTATGTGGGTTTTTTTTTATAAGCTACACCCACATTTTATATTTATGGCTTTATCTGTAGTTGGTTAAAGAATGCAAATTTCTTTTTTGGGGGGACTGATATAGAACTCTGAGGCCCCATGACTTTATTCAGCCTTGCATAGAATTTTAGATGTGACTGGAATGACCATACTGATTTTATTCATGTCATCAGCAAAGTTCACCTCATCAGCTAGAGAGATACCGTCAAAACTTTTAGTCTCCAAATGTCCTTTCCCTGCATAAATACTGTGTGTTGTACTTACAGAGACTATAAAGCACAGGATTACACATCAGTGCTGTATCTTTTCATGTAAAAAAATCTTGAAACTGCTGTTCACTGAAAGGAAAGGGGATTAGAGGTAGCCCCAAGAAGGATTCAGCTATCTGCCTTTGTATGCAGATCACAAATACAGTGTGCCCATTTGTCACTGGGAACAGCAGAAGAAAGAGATCTGAATTTCAAAAATTTATTTTGAATAAGTGTAGAAACTTTTGTAATAGACTGGAGTCCATCTTGTTACAGAGCAGAATAGTGTCAGTTTCAAAGCTTCTTTGAGGGTTCCATTCACTAAAATGCTTGTTTTGAGAAACTGCCAAAGATACCAGTCAGAAAAACCCAGGATAATGCAAAATAAATGTGTCCAGACATATGCTGCTGTCCAGAAGAGTTGAGCAGTAAAGCAACCTTCTTCCCTCCTCTGCTGCCTCTCTTACCCTCAAACTACTTCTGGGAAGGCCACTTTTGGATAAAACGACCTTTCTCTGGAAGTGATAGGATGTTTTTGGAAGTACCTCACTGTCTAATGTACATCTGGTAATGGCAGGAATTCTTAAGATTTCTCAGTGGTTGTTTCAAGGAACAATTAAATTAGACAGTCTCTCTGTTGTGTTCCATTTCCTAATCCAGTAAACGAAGATAGAAGTTGTTTACCAGCTGAAATCTGTTCCAACAGTAAGTTGAATTCTTAATGACAAAGTTCTTCCTAGCTTAATTTATTATTTTCTGAGATAGTTAGTTCTGAGATAGTGGGTTTTTTATAAAACATGTTTTCCCTAAGGTTATACAGGTTTAAGTATTTAATTTTTGAGTGACTATTAACTTTCTTAGTTTCCTAAGTATTTGGAGATAATAAAGAATATTGCTTCTTTATCGTTCCGTCTGAAATAGCCACAAATTAGATAACAGTATTTATGTCGGTGTATACAGTAATTTGATCCTTGTATGTAGAAAGCAAGAGAGATAAGAATGTGCGTACATACAGCTTTTTTCTAGAACAGTAGAATTTAATACATGAACAGGTAGTGTGGCCATGAACAGGTAGTCTTGCCGTTTCCAGAAGTCCTTTATTAGGGCCATGTAAACTAGGGACTAAGCAATAGACAAAGACATATTATCCGATGCAACATTAATGTCTGTAGTGCAGTACGATTTCATGATTTTGATAAGTTTTGTCAATTTTAATGTAGGTTCTGTTCTGAATATGGACTCTTTCTCACCCCTACAAACTTGGAAGCCAATCTGTAGTTGTTTTTTTGTTTTCCTACAGGCTGCTGTTGGTCTTTCTTTTCCTATTTTCACTAAAACATTGAAAGTCGATCTATTTTAGAGGAAGTCCAGCTTACTATAATTTCCTTGAGAGACTTTTGTTTTTAATTTGTATTTCTCACCTGATCAGTGGGTACAGGATACATGAGGAGGAAAAGAACTTGGTTTCTTAGTTTGTTACACAATTACAAGAGAACTGGGCATAGCATAACTAGCTTTTTTTCCAGGTCAGATACAGAAATCATCATTGTCCCGTCTGGCATGTTCTTTTCAGTGTCCCTTCACATACAGTTTTTAAAACTAGATTGTCACAGAGAGCACTTTCTTTAACATTCCCTTTCAGTGCTTTAGATATCTATTTCCTGATAAGTTAAAGCCAACCATTCCTGCAGCTGTCCAGCATTTCCCAGAAACCTTCTATTTTGTGAGCATCTATGATTTTCTCATTTAATGTCTGAAAAATGTATTTGCAGTACCTTGGTCTGTAGCTTCCCAAGCTGGGCGTTCCATTAGTGATCCTGTACCCAGATGTCTCAGCAGCATCTGGTTGTCTGATACACTAAATTTTGGGGAAATCATTTTACGTGGGCTATCAAAAAAAGTTGTAAGTATTTTGTCATTACTGCTATAGTTTATCGGTTCTTATATCTCTTTATAGCTCAGTTAATGGCTGAGTTGAGCTAGGGATGTGAAATAGAAATGCAAAATAGCTTTAAATTTCCTGTATGTTAAACCACCATACTATTCAAAGGATGATGAGTCTTCTTTTCTGTTCAGACTTCTTTATTTTGCTTGGACAGAGCCAGTAAGCCAGTATTCATAGTTGCTTGGCAATAGTCAAGTTGTGAAATGCACACCCAACCTGTGGGGCATTATGGCTGCTTAGTTCACGCATGTAAATTTAGAGGTTTGAAAACCAAACACGTGCACACCCACAGTGTCTTCTTGGAAAGTTTGTTCTAACATTTAATCTTAATGACATTATTAATTTTGTGGTTCCATTTTCAGAGTATGAGTACGTTGAGTATCGACAATTTTTAGAAAAATCTAAACCACTAGGTGCTTAAGCACTGTTTGAATATTAATTTGAGATGTTAGGAAATTTACGCTGTAGCTGGGGTATGTTTCAATGCAAAACGTTCTGTCTCTTCTGATTTAGTTCAAATCTACAAGAAATTTTTCTTTCTTTGCACCTGAAATACATATTAACAGGAGAACGTTATCACAGTTTTAGAAATATTATTAGCAAAAATAACCTCTGGCAAAAAGATTCATCCTTTGACAAGCAAACCAAGATTATTTAAGGATGCACTTTTAAAATGGTTTATACTAACCGTAATGAGGAAAGGTGCAGCTGTAGTCACCTTATTGTACCGGTTATTGTTCCATAAAGATTTTAGAGAGCTTTTGTCTTTGCTTATAAAGGCAGCCTGCGCTTAGAAAGACTTCAGTTCTGCAAATGCTTACACATAGTTCACAGTTTGTGGAAGTGAGTCTGTAAGATGTCTTTGTAGGTTTTGTATTTCTGTGATTTTCTTGCTGGTATTGAAAAATTCCATCGGGAATTTCAATGAGTAAGTGCTGTGAAAGGGGCGATTGCCATTATTTCTGTTCTGTATATTTATTGAATTTATTACAGTAGTAGCAATTACTTTTCCCTTGATTCAGATACAAAAGTTGATGTGTTGCTGTGTTCATGTTTGTTGTTTTAGGAGTCTTCGGATGATTCTCAAGTAGCTGGAGTTTGCACAACAGAAGAAGTGATTCGCTATGAATATCATGTCTTGTACTCCATCAGCTACCAAGTACCTGTGCTTTATTTTAGGGCATGCTTTTTAGGTAAGATCAATCTTCTGTTAGACAAAGGGAGCAATAAAAATATGTTGGATGCAATAGATGTTAAACCCAATAGATGTTAAACCCATACCTTTTATATTAAATAAGGGAAAAGAGCAATGATAATACGCACTAAGAAAGTAAAAGATGAGGCTGTTCACCATTAAATTTTGTAACACTCCGGATGCAGAGCTTCAGAACCTTGTGGTAGTTGATATCATCTCAGCCTGAAGGAGGCTAATCTTTGGTTCCTGGCATCTTGTCTGTGGTTGACTAAAACTGCAGGTCATTTTTCTTGTTCTTTTCTTTAAACAAACACAAGAAGTTAAAGCTGCAGGTTTGAATTTGGCTACAAAACAAGTGGAAATAATTGCAGTGCTTCGGCAGAACTGTGTCTGTTTCTTCAGAGCTTGAATTCAGCCCACAAGGCTGTGGTCTAAATGTACCTTTAAAAGCGTATGCTGTTTTCTATTTAAATTTGCTGCTTAAAAATACCCAAAACAAACCAGTACGGTATTGCCTTTTTCTATGTGTTAAAACCGGCTCCTGGAAGACCAACTGATCTTCGTTCCTCCCTGATATGTACATCTTGTTACCCATTACTCAATTGCTATAGCTACTCACCATCCTGTCAGGAAGGAAGGAGGAACACGCAGCCTCTCTCCAAGGCCGCTGTTTGTGTCACTTATTTAATCAGCAACCATAGAGTGATCACACTGCAGCACTGGCTCTGCACTCTTCCTCTCTGCCCGAAGACTCTGTACCTAGGGCGGAGGGATTGAAATCTTTGAGTCATTTCATTCAGTCTCCTGCATGGTAGCATCAGCATCTTTTGTGTTTTGAATAATCTCCTAACTTTATCTAGATAAAGATGTCTGAACGTTGCCAGTGATATCTTTTCCTTTTTAATTAAAAAGTAGCTTAAGCTGCTTTGAATGTGTTTGGTAGATTTAATCACTCTCTGCCTTATATTGTTTAATGGTTTCTAATTTTGCAGTGTTAGCATTTTAAAAGGCACTTTAGATTTAAAATTGAAGAACAAATTCTCATAGACTCCCTGGTGGAAAGATCTTAGTCTGAGGTGCAGTTTCAGGAATGGATAATTTGGGGTGAATTTTCAGTCTGGGACATGGGGAATTGGGGACATTGCTGTGCCTTTACCACCAGCAGAACTCATTTGCACACATCCTGCTGCAAATTTATTTCTAGAATTATTATGGGTATTTACAAATGTGCAGTGTTTTGCCTTTAGACTTACTGTGCAGACAGGAAGATAAAGAAAGTTTTGCTGTAAGAGACAGATTAACCTATTTGTGGTCCTGAAAAATGTCATCTTCTTGGTTTTAGCTGAACTAATAGTGCACTGTCTCTACAGAAGAGGATGGAGATGCTGCAGGTAGAGGAAATAGGACACTATTTCTACTGTACTGTACTTTCATATAATTAGTATTCACCATAAGCAGTTAATCACCAGAGAAGAGCTCCCAGAGACAAAACAAGTTGTTTAGCTTGTCAGCATCAGGGAATCGGAGGTGTTGAAACATGACTCCTTATAGCTGGAAGTGGATATTACAGAAGCTAGTGGATGATCTAATGCACAATCATAGTATTATGGGCCAACAGCTCCCCTTGCAGTACAAAACTGTAATTGTTCCTACAAGTACAATTACGTTTTAAAACACTTCTTGGGAACCTTTCACACTGGGAGGCAAGGACTTTTTATAGATAATTCCTCAAGTCACCTGGGTTCTCTTCAGCATTTAACATTCTCTGACTCTTGAAGAGAGAGGGATACAAAAATGCTGGCAATAAGTACTTTTCCTGTAATGTTTTCAGCTGGTATTGTCTCATTATGGATTTCTTTTGAAAATGAAAAGTTCTGTTATCCTGCAAGTTATTTGCCTGCCTCTGCTGTGCTGTCTGAAGGTCCCAACATGGAGTTTTCAGAATCATACAGATGACAGTCACTCACAACAACTTGAGATATCTGAGCAAAGTATCTTTTGGCTTGTCCTGAACCTAGTATGAAGAAAACTAAGAAATGCCCTGATATTTTTTTCCTTTGAGATAATAGTTAGTCTTCATGTGATAGACTTCTCATCTTGTTTCTCAGACAACTAGTAATATTCACTACTTTCCTCACCTGAAGTTATGAGGGAGGAATGTTCTGAGACCGACATCAGTTTCCCAGTCTAAATTCTTACCATTTTTTACAGACTAAATAACAGAATCGGTTCCTCACAAGTCCGTGAGCTGTACATGATTTCCCTTGAATTCTGTCTATGCTGATCCTCATGTTAGTTAGAGCTTGTAGCAGGAGATGAAGGCGAGGTATGAACCTTCAAGTGTTTCCGTAGCCCTGCCGTGTCTTGCCTTCCCCAGCAGCAGGGCACAAAGTTTGAATTGAAAACTCTGCTTCCTCTCAGGCAGTATGTTAAGTGGCCATTACACCTCGAGGCCTACCTGAGAAATAATAATTATTCTGTTCGACCTGATTAAGAAGTTTTGCTGGTTTTGCGATACTCGCTTCCTCACCTTGCGTGTTGTAATAGCAACTGGTGACAACCTGTCCAAATCTGTGCTCTTCCAAATAGACTCTTCCAAAACTTTTCTAGAACAATTAAATCCTACCTTTCACCCATCGTATGTGAGTCCAGTTTTCATTGACTTGGAGTCTTGCAGTGCCACCTAGGAAAAAGACTTCCAGTGGAGTTGCTGGGGAGATTTTTCTGTCAGCTTCAGTGTGGTTGGCATCTTCAGGAGCTTGTGTCAGAGAGGACATATAGTTTTAACTCCTCTTTAATGGCAGTCCTCCTCAAAGATTACAGATCGGTTCTTCCTGCAGAAGGGCGAAAGTTGCATTGCATCTTTGTCCTTGCTGCTGTCCAAATTTGATGAAATAACTTATTTTCTGGAATTCATCTTTAGACCTTTTTTTTTTTTTTTTTTTGTGAGACAAAGTTTGGTATGTGAGATAATGGAAAGTAAGGGTTTGAAATTTTAATTGCAACAGAACTAAAACATTTTGAGAGACATCCGAACTTTTTGGTAGTCTCTGGGGATAGATTTACAGGGAAGATCTTGTTTTGTGCAAGGACAAATGCTTCAGCTGAAAACAATGATTAAGTTTGATGCCTGTCGGGAACGATGTTTGGGAACATTATAGGATACAAGAAGATATTTTTAGGCTTCATATGTGTATATATATATGCGTAAGAAATATTTTCACTAGCTCATGGTATTTCCCACGTAACCTATATTCCTAAATTCAGACCTACTGAAGTCCCAGTCTGTGTTAGGAGCTCAAGGCAGTGGTCATCAGTACCTCAAAGTCTCACTGAGCTAGGCGTCATTTCTCCAAAATCAGCCTTGTGTGTGCCATACCATTCAGAAATGGGAACCCTTCTTTCTTTCTCTGGTTTCTGAGATTACCAAGTAGGTAGTTGAAGAAATGCGCGAACCCCTGCTGATATCTGATATCAGCAATTAGCCCTCTTAGAGACAGATGGTGTAGGCAATTAGCTTTCCCCTTCAATGCTGGCATCAGCCAGATGGGCTGGGCTAGGTCCAGTAAGCTTTCTTTAATCAGCAGAGTATTTTCCCCTTCTCTTAGTCTTTAAGATGTCAAGGAACTTTGGTCTTTTCCTGAACTGTCATCATCTGAAAGCAGATGTTCAAAAACGTATTGTGCCGACAGTGAGGTAGAAGCAAGACAATCACGGGTGGACACAGGCATCACTCTACGTGTTAAGGAAATAATGTCCTATCTCACACTTCTCTTCTTACTTTTCCTACAAAGGTAGAGGGAGAGTCATGAATGCTGGCTAAAGCCTGAGTAAGGAGCACAACGAATGGGAGTCGGTAAGGACTGCAGGCTAAGTCCTCTAGAGAAGAGAGAATGAATGGAATTTTCAAGTTGACCTCCTCAAAATATGTCTAGCTCCCTGGCATATAGATAGATCCCTGCCAGTAAAAAATATGCTAATCAGTGGTTAGAGAGAGCAAGTTTGCAAGATAATGTAACTTCCTCCAACCCTGAAGGCATGACTTTCTGTGTTCATAACCACACTGGGTGTGCCTGGGCACTTTCCAGAATACAGACTTACTCCTTGAACTCAAAAACATGTAACAACTACTATGTCCTTTCTCAGAAAGATCGCTCCTCTTAAGGCCATGTCCCATATGAACTGGTGTTATTGTGGCTTTGTACATAAATAACAGTGAATAATTTGTGTAATCAGATATTCTCCAAAGCTGTAATGCTGCTTTTTCTTTTGTGGCAGTGTTTTCTTAAGAGTGTTTCTTTGGAAATTATGCCAGAATGAAGCCTCAAAACAATTTGTGCACCATTTTGCCAAGAGTCAAATAACCTTTGATTTGAAATCTAAGAAATTATTAAAATCCCTCAGTAAACATTAAGAAAACAGAGTAGAACAACTTCAGAAGCCTGGATATTTTTCCTGAAAATGTACATGAAATTTATATGCCTAAAGAGTTTCTTCTCTTTGCAGAAATTAAGGTGCCAAGTCAGCTGGGAGCTGCAGTTCAGAAGTAGTCTTAATGCCGCACCTTGCTGCTGTGAGGGCTCACTCAACCATCTGCTTTCTAACTATTTCTTTTTTTGTGGTGATTTAAATGATTTAACCCCAAGTGGACCATCAAGAAGCTTTTCTCAGAATAGTTTGTTATAGTCTATACAATTTAAATAATAACAATCTGAGTTTATGATAGAAAGGCTGTGAAGGCAGATGAACTGATTGGTTTGAGCCCATAGTTAATTAATGGCAGAGAGAGAACCCATACTTAAAGAGTTCTTGACTTCTAGACTGTAACTCCTTACTCTTAAAAAAAATTTTGCTTGGTTACTTCCAGGCTCTTCTGGCCTTTCTTGCTGGGTAGAAGTAAAGGTTATTGTGTTGGAGTCTGCATTTTGCCGCACCTGGGTTAGTGCCGATGAGCTGGTGATGTGTTGCGTGCCAGGTTTGTGGCATTACAGGCACGGAGCTTCAGACAAAGCCACAGTAAATCTGGCATCACCCACAAGCAGCTGTTGCTGTGTGGTGTACATTTCTTTTCACTCTCTGTAATTATTTAATGAGCTGAATTATACAAAATGTACATATAACCACAAACTTTCGCTGCTGTCTGTACACCTGCTCCCAGCTCGACTTGGCGTAAGACTCAGGACAAGACTTGGGACAAGTGGTGAGCACCTCAGCAGCTGTGTCATCGTGGATGGATGATAAGGAAATATGTTGCTGGGTCAATCTGAAGTCTCTACTTTCCTCTCCTGCCGCTTCTCTTGGCTTGATGTAGCTGTTGCCTTCTTTTTCTGGTTGAACTTTTTGAGTTCAGCTTCATCACAGGAAGGAATGAGACAAGAAGCAGAGAAGCTGCTTGGCTCAGCAGGTGCCACAGTGGCCCCTTGTTGCCAGCAGCAACAATTACAGACTGCTCTGTCAGCCCAGCTGGATATTTGAGGTCTTAGTGGGTTGCAAGAATGTGTAACAGAGCTGCTAAACATGTGAATGCTGGCAGCCCTGGTAAAAGGGGTCTAGAAGTGCCTGAAGAATACAGATGCAAATCTGTATTCTTCTGCAAATCTGAGAGCTTATGAATAAAATGGATTTGCTTATATTATCCTAAGCAGGTGACCAAATTCACATAAACCCAGGAGTTTTAAAATATAAAACACACTTCCAGCCAAGTTACCTGAGATGGGTTTTCACGTTCACACTTATCTTCTGACACACTGAAACAGGATCAAAACCAAAACAAACTGCAAATATTCCACAGCCATCTTCTTCCCCAGGTGCTTTCTAAAAAACAGTCCTTCTATCAGTCATTTTACAACCCTAAATGTAGTTGGCAGGGCAGGTTTGTGGGTTTTTTCTGTTGTGTTTTGTTTTTTAATTGAGAGAGAAAACATCAGTCTTTTAGGTTTTCATCCTACAGAAGAGGATGGGGAAGTTGCCCAACCACCACATCTTCTTTTGCAGTTCCCAGATATGTAGGTGAAACTCAAATCCGTTTTTGGTATTGGTAACTTTTTGTTTCCAGCTGCATCTGGCCTCCCATCTTCTAGAAAACTGAGCTGGTCAGTTAAAGAAGAATTTATAGGGGCACTATTCTTAGGAGCATATATGAAAGTTTACTCAGTTTAAAAAACACACTGCATTCAAACTCATTTAAAGCTTAGTGAGATTTATTTACATAGTGCAGAAAATTAATAATGTAGGGAAATGTGAATCCAAGCATATTTCAGTATATACGCGCATAATCAGAATGTTTTTTTGAGAGATTTGGTTTTTTGTTCCTACGTGAAACATTGAAATTACTCTATATTAACTATTAAAGTATTTTACTGCCTGTGACCTCACTCCAGTATGAAGTGAAACTTCCAGTTTGAATGTATCTATCTGTGCTTTTCTCTGAAATGAAAATAATTTACTGAAATATGGTGAAGGATATACTGTTTTTCATACATGAAGTGATAAAATCCATGTGGTAAAGACATAACTCCACTTTAACTATAATATGATTAATGCTTCAATAATATTTGTCATTTCTATAAATGAGATTAATGGTTAGTCAGAGTATCCCATTCCACATGTACAATCTGAATTTACTCAAGTGTTGCTGTAAAAATTCACAAAGAAAGGTGTACATAACAAAATCTAGAGCCACAAATCAAATTTTGCATTGGAATGTCTGTTGTTCTAGTTTTGACATTTGGACTTTCTCTGGATTCTCTTTGCAGATTGAATGGAAAGCAGAAAATTGCACGTATGCGTAGTAGCTCGTATTGCCTGCACACAGATGATCTCAGCATAAATACATCCTTCTAAAGTGAACTTACGCTCTTGTAACAATTTCTTAGTTAACTGTTAGACCATCTCCAGCGCAACTCCGGTATCTGCTGTCGTAAGACAGGGGGCATGTCAGTCTGACGAGTGCCAAGTTCACGAGGATGCCGTACTGTAGCTCGCTAGTTAATGTGCTCTTACCCCCTCAGATACTTTTTTTTGCCACATGCTTCAGCTCTGTGATGCTTATGTAAGTTCAGAACTGGGAGCTTTTTTATAAATATGTGCAGAAAACAAGATAAAACAGAGGCTGTAGGCAGCTGGTTTAAACTTATATCTAAACATGGCATTCAAATGTTAATTGGGTGAGTAAATCTTGTTCATTTTACAGACATGAAAATGTCAGTAGAATAAAACTATTTATCACAGGATAATGAAATCTGACACCTAATTAATGCCAAGATGCAGCGACTTATTGAAAGTATATAAAAATATTCTATTGCTGTTTGCCAAAAACAAATGAGGAAAAACGGACATGTTTTTTTTTCCTCAAGTGGTTGACACTAATATCTTTGCGTAATTCCAAAGTCACAACTGAAAACCTGATGCAACAATGCTATGTAAATACCGATCAAGAAAAAATTGTGGCTGTATAAGTTACCAAAATGCAGTAAACTTTTGTCTGCAGGATTTTGTTCCTTAGATTTTCTCCACTCTTTCGCTATGAATTGCATGTTATTTACATATCACCGTTCGTGATATTTTTGTGTGGTTTCACAAAATCAGTTTAACTTCACACCTTGCAACCAGAGCAGTAAGTTGTTACTCTCAGGTGACAGACAAAAAGCTGAATAGGGAATTTAAGGTAGTCTTACATGCACTTTAAATCATGATTTGAGCAAAGCTGTTTTGGAATTACAGGGCCAGAAGGGGCTTGGTCATGTTTTGTTGTTATTTTTTCCATCTGCTTCCAGATAATCAGTATTTTCAGACCTACTTTTGGGATTCTGTATTGAAGATAGAACATACTTAAGAGCTCTGACTGTGGGTGGTTGTTTCCCCCCCTCACAGATGGAAGACCTTTAACTCTGGATGAAATATGGAAAAGCGTTCATGCATGCTACCAGCCTCGTCTGCTGGAGGGGCCCTGGGACACTATTACACAGCAGGTGAGAAACCACTGGTCCTTTACAAAATTGATGAATGCAATATATGCCTGAATCCTCAATGGCCTTATTCCCCTCTGGGACACAAGTAAAATATGTGAACATCTAACTGAGGTTGTGCTGAGCCAGTTACCAACAGTAGTTTCAGTCCTGGATTTGGAAGGATTTATTGGTGTTCACAACGTAAGACTTAATGTGACCGTATCTCTCATTTAAAATACTTTTCCAAAGCAAATCCTGAAAACTTCAGGCCATTTCTGAGTAATCATGGATTTGGGGAAATACAAAAGTCGACTTGTTTATGTAAGTAAAATATATTAGTGTACTATTTCACGGATTGTCTATTAATCAAATTAGCAAAAATGACTCTGTAATTTTCAATTTTAAATAGACTCGTAGTCCTTAGGATTGAAGGAGAGAAAATTGGTCTCTCAATCAAAGAATAAATTATTGCTGACTAATGTCCTTAAGAATAAGTAGTTAATGAATGCCGTGTTTTACAAGAGGAAACAGATTAGTAAACTGTGATATCACTGCCTGCTTCTAGAGCTATTCAAATCACTTTTATTTAAAGTGGTTTTAGAATCACCAGATCATTTCGGCAACCGTTCCCAGACTTATGGTGATGGCTCTCTTGAAAACAGTCACACTTGTTCAAGGAAGAATGAGTTATGGTTCAGAGCCGAGTTGGTCGCTCTGGTTTCTTCCCTTGGCTCCAGACCTCTAAGTGCAAGTTTGAACAAAGAATGGAGACTCTCTGGGTGTGAATTTTTTATCATCAGACAAAGTAATAATGTCTCCTTTCTTCCTCCCCTTTTCTTCCACGACTTTTCGACTGTAGCTGTTGCCAGGTACACAGTTGTCTCTTACCAGAGCAGCTGGCGCAGTGGGGATGTAACCTTAACTGAGTTCTACAGGTGTTTCCCTAGTTCAGCTCACACAATTTAATTACAGGATGCCTATTTGTAGATGGTACTCAGTCGTGGCAACACAAGCATCATCCATATTTTTGCAGCCACTGCCTATTATTTATCATAAATCCCTGAGAACCTGTCAAGTATTCCTTTTCTGATGTTTGCTGTGCATGTCTGAATTCCAGTTGTGAGTTTGCAGATTCTCGTAATATGCGCTGTTACATAAAATATTTATTATCTGACTTCTGTACTGCAGAATGAAGACGAGAAAATTAGATTTTAATAAAATAATGTAATAGGGTAGGAGATAACTGATTTTCTGCACAAGAAAGTATCACAGTACAAATTTTTCAGTAAAAGTTTATGATTTATAGCTAAAGTTTCAGATTCATAGCTAAATCATGACTATTCATGCATAGAGAGGCGAAGGATTCAATTAACTTTGCCTTCCCTGCATCCACATTCTTGCATTCCTAGTAGACAGAGACCACTAACCCCGCGGTCAGATGCTTGGTACTCTTTAGGGCTGACATCTCTGATACTTCCCAGCTGAGCTGTTCTGGCTTGTGAGAAGTTTATATTCCCACCTGCAGAAATGTTCATGAGAATCTGCTGTGTGTGCACTCCAGAGATGGCCTGCCCTCTCTGTGCCCACCGTATACTCTGGCCTGAAGCTCCTCTGCAGAAAGCACAGTCTCCTGTTTGTCTGCAAAGCACTGCAAGAACCTGTAGCTCTGTATAGGTAATAAATCATATTGCAGCATTACTGAGAATAAAATGTAAACAATGTGTTTGGGATGTGTAAAATCAGAGTGGTGGAAGCCAAAAGGAAAACCAGGTCGCTCCCACTCAGAGATTATTTTTGCTTCTTAAGAAACAGTAAAGTAAAACTGTGCTGCATCTAATAGCTAGAGATATGTGTGAGATACATGCACACAAAAGCTTGCAGCAGCAGGTTTTGTAGGTGGTAGAGTGTGTGGAGTGCTGAACCTATTGTCTCTGTGACCCTCTCCAGAGGCAGTTCAACTAGTGACAGACACAAACTTAAGAGGTAGGGAAAAGCATTTTGGAGAGTTTAGCAAAACTGTAGCAGCAAAATACTAATGAACATAACATCAAGGTGACTTTCCATTAAATAAGAAGATTACAAACCAAGTTAACCTGTTTTTCCTGGAGTAATATAGACGGTACCTCAGGCTGATAGCACAATAGTGGAGCTGCTATCAGGCAGCAGATGCCAGAGAAGTTAAGATCCTCCAGCAGTCCTGCTACATAATTTGGAATTACTTTCCTTTTTCTTCTATGCCATTTGTATGCATGCACTCTCCCTCAAGACCACCGTACCTGTAGCTCAAGGCCGTTGAATTTCACAGACTTCAGTGTGGTTAGCCTGCTTTACATTAGTATTGAACTTGGTCCAAAGGCCCCAGCTGCATTCCGGGGTTGGAAATGTACTTTCCCACATGGCTGCGAGAGAGAGCCTCCGGGAAGGCAGCTTTAAGAGGTCTACAGTTTTAATTTTAGATGAAAGCAGAAAGGCACCAGGCAGTAAGGGCGCATTTGCTTATGGTCATTCAGTCAAGTGATAAGAAGACAAAGGAATGTGTGGTTGGTGAAAGTGTACCTCTCTGGAGCTGAATCGGAGCAGAGAAAAGCACCAGTACAATTTAGCAGTGTCAACGCTGTCGTGTTTTCAGTGCCAGCAACCGCTGGTGCGACAAACACTTCCCCTTGTAGACTGCGAGATGCATATGCCAGTCCAAATATAAACAGCAGTAAAAATCAGAGTATTCTCAAAGGAGTTATGAAAAATAATAAAAACATACTGTAAGCACTAACCTGCAAGCCTCAGATCAAAGCAGGAGTTAGGTCTACAAGAGTATTTTTCCCCCTCAAATGAATCAAGGTTCTGAATTGAAATACAGTTTTCTCTTCCCTTTCTGTTTTTTTCTGCTGACCCATTTTGTTATGTGGGTTAGGCTTTGCCTGCAGGGACACAGATCGTGTAATGCAAGTCACTGGACAAACTCACCAAATCAGGCTTGAATTCTTAGTACGCATGAATAGCAGAAGAGAAAAGGTTTAGGATTTTGCTCCTAAACAGATACAAAATCTAAATTCTATAAGCAATCCACCATTGGGAAGAAAAATTGAGCTTACTGCTGTTCACGCAAAATGTTACTCAACTTTTAACTAGGGCTAATTTTACGCTTTGATTCAGTAGTTGACGGATCAGGGAAAGAAAGCCACACTACCTCTTTTTCTCTCAGATCCAGGATCTTACACTAATCATTTGGGACTTACATTCCTTGTATTTTATGAAATGTAGGTGCCATGCCGGTGCACATTTTTGATACAACTATATTTTTGCTCATACCCTCTATGGTGAATAAATCTGAGATCACAAGCTAAGGCATTGCAATAAGCTCCAAAGAATCTGGCTTCTTAGCAGTTACATTGCCAAAACCAAATTTTAGGTAAAATTTGAACTTTTTCAGTTACTTCTGATTATTGTGGAAAATCACACTTGTTTTCAGAGAAAGTGGCTTCAACTATTTTTACTGACTAGATTATTTTTTTTGCAAAAAGCAGAAGTCAACTAGTTACCTCCTCATAAATAAATTAAGATGATAAGGTTGCATAGTATTTTATAATGATAATTGATAAATGGTGATGATTTAATTGCACTTCCTCTAGTGATAATCTTAAAATGCTCAAATGAAGTTCCTATGATTGGCTTTCTTCTGAGTTAAATCTCCCTAGAGTCTTCACTCATCCCTTTCTACATCCGGCAATAACTTGCTTTAGCTATTTTAAATAATACAAATCAATTATAACACACAGCTGTTTAACAAAACTTCTAAATGTTGCTACAGGTCTCTGTGGGTATTTCCTGATGGCTTATAATGACATCAATTTAGCACACCTGGTAAGATCTGTGTGAGCTGGAAGTAGCTTAATTCTGCAATGACAGGAAAATTAAGGAGTATTTATGGGTTACCGTTGCATTTCAGAACCACTGCCAGCTGAGATTTTAGCTTCTTTTTACAAAGAGCGAGAAGTAGAATTGCAGATATTACATGCCTATCTCTGGAATAGTTTACCTGTAACTTGGTGACTCCTTCTGGCCAGCTGTATTGTTATTTCTCTCTATACATTCTACACTGAAAAAAAAGTGTCTTTTCACCTTTTTGAATTAATGGATGCTAGAAATGTACTCTTTACAAGAATCTTCCAGGTCTTTGTAGCCTTTCCTGAACTGCAGACAGAGCTTTCCTTGCTTGTCCCTCAGCTGTATTTTTCTGTTCAGCTTGAATTAGTTTGGAATGCCAGCCCTGCATCCCCCATACCACCATGCTGAGTAACTTTCCATGATCCTCAGGCTGCCAACCCTGTTTTTTTCCTGACTGCACTGGATTGTAAAAGTACTTATTAAGCCAGTTACATATATATATATATATCAGCCTTAAGAGCAAATAAGAGACCTGGATGTTTGGAAAAGAGCTAGGGCAGGAAAAGATGGATACATCAGATTGAGATAAGTCAGAAATAGGATGAATGTAAGAATAATACTAAGGCTCCTGGAGAGATTTCAGTTAATAGTGGAAACCAAAACCAAGACACATTCTCCCAGTGCTCAGGTAAATGTATCCAGCTAAAAGGAATTTACAGTAAGTCATGGTGGTGGTGGGTGGCAGCAAGAGAGACAGATATTTCTCTCACATATATTGTGATAATCAGCAGCAAAGTCCAGTACAGTTTTAGGGAAATACCTAGTGGCATTGTGTGAAATAGCTCCGACATAATGGTCCTTCTTTGTGTACTTGAACAGCAGATCCACCACATTAATATCCAGGTATAACATACCAGAGGTACAGTTAAGTTGGCAGCAGCCCAAAAGTAAGTGCCATGGTCAAATGCTAGATGATGAAGCAATTTGGAAAGAAAAAAACCCACAGGACTAGGAAAAGGGTTCAAAAACAAAGATCAGAGAGTAGAAAATAAAAATGAAACAAAGGAGGAGAAATCGTCCTGACTGTAAAGCTGAACATATTTTATCACATGATAGTGCATGCTTGAACAACCAGGAAGTTAAAAACCACAGATAATCGAAGTTCAGTTAGTCTCTAAAGGATGCATTTTAGCTTTTATCATTTTGGAAATCATTCCCAATGTGAATGGGAGTTGTGAAGCAGCAGAAGGTGACTGGGGTTACAGCCAGAACTTCTGTCTTCAGACTATGTAGTATTAGGTCCTTGCTCTGGAAGTCAGAAATACAGAGGCCATAAGGACCTGAGAATATCAGATTTTGTCCTCTAATTTTTAGAAGCCTACTTTTCAAAATCATAAAGATTTAAGGGTATAATAACTTCATGAGATATTATTTTCACACTTCCACATAAGCCATACACATTATCACATAAAACGGTAAAGGTGCTGTGAAAGTTTTATTGTATATGTAATGGCCAAACTTTCAAATAATAATTGAACTATTTAAAAAATTTATGTAAAAACCCTGAACAGAGATGCTCAACTATCTTAGTGATCCATGTTTACATTTTTTCCAACTATAAGATTGTCTGTGAAAGGTTGCTGACGTGACAGTCTTCAAGACTGAAGCCCTTCTGTGTTACAAAGGATATGGGATAGGCATTGGCAGAGCATGTGTTTTCGTCCTGGTTTGGCTGGGTGCTGCAACCGATTTTGAAACTTCTGCATCAAGGACCACATCTAGCTGAGTCATTGGTTTCTCTACAGAATGTGAACTGGTAGTTGATTCGTAATGTATAGTCACCTGTTGGAAGGTAAGTTTGAGAATCATTAAGGGGCAATGGTTTTAAACTAGAGCAGGGTAGATTTAGATTGGACATTAGGAAGAAGTTCTTTATTCTGAGGGTGATGAGACACTGGAAAGGATTGCCTGAAGAAGCTGTGGACACCTCATCCCTGGAAGTGTCTGAGACCAGGCTGGATGAGGCTCTGAGCAGCCTGGTCTAGTGGGAGGTGGAACTAGATGATCTTTAAGGTCCCTTCCAACTCAAGCCATTCTATGATTCTGTGATCTTCCCGGCACAGGGAAAGTTGTTTAAAATAGTAGAATATTTACTAGATTGGAAAATGGATGAAGACACTAGTCATTTTTCATCCTTTATTTGCCCTTATAGGTATTTATTAAAATGTAGACAAAATAGAACAACTTCAACAGGACAAAGTAAAGCAATCCCACCTCAGAATACCATGTAGATCAATGGTGAACTGCTCTGCTAGGAAGTTAAGAGATTTACTCTAAATCAAGAAGAAAAGAAATTTGAATCTAGGTCTCTTGTGTCTCAGGTGAGTTCTCTGCTTACTTATAAGAGGAGGTATATCTCCTCGTCTTTCTTTTTGATGTGTTTTGTGCAAGATCTGCTTTGGTAGGCGTGCTCCATGAATTCCCACAGGCTACCTGCATTGCTGTCACAGACATACTCTGGATTCGTATTGGGACACAGGCCATGAACTGATTGTCTTTTCAAGATGCAGGTGTTCATGCACATACCCAGCGACAGGGTTTTCCTTCCTCTGGGGAGTGATGGCAGTCTAAGGAGCATGCATTTCTAAGGTTATGATGAAGCTGAATAATAACTTTATGATTTTTGGAGACAAGCCTCTGAACGTACATGCCCAAGACCG
The DNA here is from genome assembly GCA_013396935.1 of Baryphthengus martii. NCBI lineage: Eukaryota > Metazoa > Chordata > Aves > Coraciiformes > Momotidae > Baryphthengus > Baryphthengus martii. The sequence goes on along the minus strand of VWZK01021892.1, from coordinate 4,959 downwards.
TTTGTTGCTTGTGCAAGTCCACGTCTTAGTTATTTTTTTTTCCTGTGTGTAAGCAAGAGAATTTTAAAACCTAATGAATGAATCTGATGACAGTCAGTGACAAATACCACCAAAAATTTTGTTTTTAACAGTGTGATGGTGTCATAAAGCCTGACCTTCCCCTGAGAGAACGAAGTCATAAACACAATGAAGTAGATGTGCTAATGGTTAATCAATGCTTAATGAGATTGGAATGTAAAATCAAACATCCAAGGGTAGAAATCGAATTGCATTATTACAGGAGGCTCAACAGTTGAAAAACTGCCCAATAAAACAAGAATGAGGACTTGCTGACTTGAAGGTCCTGCAGAAGCAATCTAAAAAACTGATCTGTGAGACAGGACTCTGAAGGGTTATGGAAGTTACAGAGGATGTGTGTCCACACATCCCTCCCTTTCCCACTCAACCAAAACTGTTCAGACGCAGTTACTTCTACCAAACTGTGTGCACACATGGGAGTGGACATGTTTCAGTGTATGATACCTTGGTTCTGGGTTTGCCAACAATAAATCTGCATTTTTCTTCTTTAGTGCTTTGCAGTCGCTCTAGAAAAAGACATGGAGAGCATTCTGATACTATAAATGCAGCTGCTTGTGGGGACAGTGCAAATCTAAACTTCGGGATTATATTAACTCAGATCTTCTACTAATCTGAAATTCCACATACAGAAGGGTGAAAAAGCCTTCAGGATTTTTAAGAATGAAAAGTTTCTTGTGGATGCATTGATTCTGTTATTCTGCTGCTCTGTCTTCTCATAAAACTTCTTTTTCATGAGCTTCTCCTTACGGCACTGCGGAAGAAATAAACGTAATGGTCTAACTTATGAATAGCAGTCTCTGCAAATACACTTTCATTCAAAGTTTATTTCCCCTTCGGTGTGTTCCTGCTGTTCTATAACCTTGAATAAATTCTTAAATATGGGAGATCATTCTGCCCATGTGGTGGTCTACTAAAAAATCCTCTACAGTGCTTAAGCTATGAGCTTAAAGGCTCATCTTCTATAACTCTTAAAATAAAAAGGTGTGGACAGTTGGTACCAGTACTAGTCAAGTGAGAACTGAAGGTGATTCTGCTGATTTCCTTCTGCGTTGTTCATGCATCCTCAGGTGCAGATGGTTCAACCCTCTATTGAGTCAAAGAATGCAATGAATAAAGGTGTTGCCATTTTTCTATTTACTAATAGCATTTCTGCTACAAAAAGGGATGAATTAGTAACTCTGTCCCACAAAGTATTGATCCTTAGTTTCAGAACAGTAAGTGATAAGAAATTATGTGCCTGGTTTGTTGTTTGTTTGGTTTTTTTTTCCTCAACTTTTATTTCTCGATTTTATCTGAATGAGGTGTTTTTCTCCAGTCATTTCACACTTAGCAGGTAGCTGTAATATCATCTCTGTTATGTGTCCATTCTGTCATATAAAAAGTGGTCATCCAAACCTAAACTACCCAAAAACCCAGCACAGAACCACACTCTTTCTGTATTAATCCCGAGTCTGCTCTTTTTCAATATGTAGTTAAGAGTCTGGAAGACGAATTCTTTATAGTACTTCAGTAATCCTGTCCATTACATCACTTAATTTATAGCAGTGTTAACAGAAAAATCAATAAACATTATTTCTAAAATGTCATGGATGTTAATGGTATGATTTAAAAAAGGAGGAAGATACAAAACTCTGAACAGAATGCATTGATACAGTGTGGTAAGAGGCACATCTTGCTGAAACTGTGGTAGGAAGGATTTAAATCATTATGGCTCAGTCGTCTTGAAAAATGTGTGTAGGTAGCTATTCTTAGACATACAAATCTTTCTTGCCATATTGTGGGATTTTGCTGAGTGGGGGAGGCTGTATACAGTGTATCTTAACAGGAGGTTGCTAAGATCGCTCTTAAATCATTTTGAGTCATATCAACAGTTGCTATGGATCCCCTGCTAATATTTTTGGAATATTATTAGTACAACTTCCTGAGGAAAGGGAGTCTTACCAGTAAAGATTGGAAAGCTGTTTCACAGGGAAAAGTCTTAAGAATGGGAAGGCTGGGTGGGTATTTATTTCCAACTAAAATTTTCTGTGGGGTATTGAACGTCTGTGGTTTAAATCAAGCAGTAGTATTGTGCAAGCTACCAAGTAGGTTTAATTTGAAGACCAAGCATTTATTAATAATGTATAGCTGCACTACAATTTAATCATAGTTTTCCCAGTAAGACTTTATGGACATATACCTAATTTCATAGGAAGAAAAGACCAAATAGTGGACTAATACTAAACAATATAGAATAAGTACAGAGGCTTAATGGATAATTTACATGTAGTGATAAAAAGTGGGAGGAGGATCCTTGCAAGTTTTTGGGGAAGAATTCAGGATAAATTTTCAAGTCCTGGTACTAGTGCAAATGGAGTTGATCAGTTATTTTGAAATGAAGATTCCATAATATTTTCCACACAGATGTGTAGTTAATGGACTGAATTACAATGTAATAGTATTGATTCTCTTGATTGTTTTCTACTTCTGTAGAAAAACTGTCCAGTGCTACACATTTCATTTACAGATAATTTATCTATCAGTGGCTTTGCTTCTGCAGAGCTTCCCAAGCAGAGATTTTGTGGAATTATTTGTAAGAGCATGTTTCCCGCCCTGGTCTGGCATTTCTCCTGGTATGCTGAGGTGGGTTGCCCTTCTGCCTTACCCTTGCCAAGACCTCTAACGATTCACTACTGGAATGAAGCTGATTAATGAATATTCCCCCCTTTTGAATATTCTTGTGAAAAATTCTGAAATACACAACACTGATTGCACAATATGAAATAAGTGGATATCATATATGACACTCAGCTCAGTTTGAAAGGCAACTGGTATGGTCACAAGGCGTTGAAAACTTGGTAACAATTTCCCTTTTTGTTTTCTGCAACAAAGGCTTTTGGTCAAGCCCTTTGGCAGATTTCATTTTATTTTTTTAATTAAAAAAAGGCGTTATAAGTGCCATTTAAATGGAATTTAGGTATCCACGTTAACAGAAAGCAATTTATACCTAAGCACCTGTGCTCTCAAGTTGTGGAAGCAGATGGTATCAGCAGTTCAAAAGCATTTAGACAGATTCATGAGACCACTTGTCCATAAATGGATGCAAAATTACTAGGCAGGAGTGTGTCCTCCATCATCCTTAGTACAGCAGACATGCTGGAGCATTGTGTATAAGAGGAGTGAACCACAGAAAGGCCAGACTCGTGTTCTCCCAAAATAGCCTTTCCAGCTGCCTCTGTTGGAGATGATAGGATGCATTGCTAGATGGACCACTGGTCTCATCCAGTTAGGCACTTGCTGCTTACATTTTTAAGACAGTCTGAGGTTAAAAAAAGAAAGTAAACTTACCCAATGAGATTAATCTACTCCATGTGGTGGAACTCAGATATGAAGCTTCATACAATTTCCAAGGCTCACAAAATCAGCTGAGAGTCCTCAAAGTTGAAAGTCAACTGGAGTCCCATTTTGACTCCTCTATTTTTTTATTGTATTTCTGACTACATAGCAGCCTGACTTAAGAATAAGGAGAGAGACCATCCAGAATCCCCCTGCAGAGTGGGAGCTGTGGCTCCTATAAAAATGGAGGGTTCAAGCTTCCATGATCTGTAGCTCTTCTGTGTGCTCAGAAGAGAGCTCCATCTTTCAGTCCTGTGTTGACTGAGACACTGGTGTGATCAAAGTCTTTTCTAAACTCCTGATACCAGTTTTATGAAAGCATCTAGCTGCAGCCCCAAGGTGGACATTTTAGCCTTACAAGAGACATTTGCAGTGTCCTTTTGGCATTTTCTTTTGCCCACCTTTGTCATGCCATCATTTGCTGTTCTGGTGGTTGTTAATTGTCTGACTCTACCAGGCTGTGTATAGAGATCTGTAAGTCCCTTGGGCAGACTTGCAACTCGAGGTAGTACAAAGCTTGTAGCCTTATATTGAGTCTGTCATTAGGAGAATTACCATGAATATTGACGGTCCTACAGTGTCCATGTAAGAACATTGGATATTCAGTTTCAATAGTGATTCCGGTGCTTGGTCCAACAAATGTTACTTCAAATAATAGGCAATATAAGATGGAAAAGGAGAGCAGAGATACCTGCTTCTGTAGGGAAGGACGAACAAAGTCTTCACTTGGCCAGAACTCATAACAAGGAGTGAGTCACAGTTCTATGGACATGTATTTATTTGCCTCATTATATTTGACTTAAATTGTATTTAAATGATATTAAATATATATTATATTTATTATATGTATATGTTACATATATTAAATTATATTTAAATTAGTGTTCTACTGCTCTGCTGCAGCAGAAACTTGCTTTCCATTCGTTGTAGCTTTCTGTCTTCTGGCTGGTAACAACTGTCAGTCATACTACCTGTAAAGAGGAGGTAGGAATATATGCCTTCCCATTTGGTGGTTACAGTATTTCAAGCTCATAAGTCTTGCAAAATCTCTCTCCCCAGTATCTTTTTATCCAGGAATTCCTGGGATTATAAAATGAGCCCTTTTGGGGCATATTTGTCAAATGCCATTATGGATTTTTTTTCTTAACTTACCATTTTTTAATCAGTGTAGGAAATCTGTCTCCAGTATCTTTTCCATACTTCCACAGCTTGTTGGATCGTTCAGTTTTGCACCTTAGATGAATCTCTTAACTTAAGAACAGATTTTAAATAGTAATTAATTAAGACTATATGCTGCATAACTAAAATGGTGACAACTGAATTAATCTTACTTTGGCAAGCATGGAAGAAAAATCATCTGTTTATTTTCTTAGGAAAATGGCTGAGATGCCACTTCTTGACAATGTAACTATGGACATGCCAATTTTTAACTGTAAAGTTTTCTTAAAGAATCCTAAATACAAGTTAGATCCTTGTAAGAAGTTTAAAATCATGGTTTTGTCTGAG
>VWZK01021891.1:0-48848 GCA_013396935.1 Baryphthengus martii | reverse complement strand
CCTTCCAACCCAAACCTTTCTGTGATTCTCCCTCTCCAAAACCTGTTTTATTTCCAGGCAGCTTGTTTTCAGAGCACCGCTGCAAAAGCAAGAGGGGAAATGTCTCCAAGGAGGAAAGAACTGTTCCTTCCAGGGCTCTGATTTTACACGTCATTCAACAAATATCATCTCTGCCGCCTTCCCTGGCACCCCACCGCTGGTGTTCCCATAACAACAGAGGAGATGGCTCCACAGACACTCGCTCCGCTCGCTGCTCAGTTCCAACCCAAGCAGCCAAGGGGAACCAGATCTGCTAAAATACTTTCAAGATCTTCGAGGACCAGATGCTTACCCCATAACTCAGTCTTGCAGAGAGTAAAATACATCTGCAATAACTCTTACATTCATCCAATACTCATTTTAGGTGTTTTTATTTTTAATAGGAATGCAAACATAAGCTTATAAATGCCAAATAAAAAATTCAGATGCAAAAATTCAGGATTTTTTTTTATATGAGTGAACATAAAAGCTTATAATAGCCAAATAAAAACCTCAGCCGCAAAACAGGAGGAAAATAAAGAAATCACCCTGAAAAATCTAAGAGAACCTCAAATTTTGTAGCCCTTCGTTTCCCCGAATCACAGTGACCTCTACATATTTAATTCCACCGCTAAGTTCTGCGACTTTCTGCATCATTTCCTATGTGGAATAAGAGAGTGCACAGTAACACGGTGCAGCTTCAGCGCTGTACATATAAATAGTGCTGTACACCGAGAGCTGCAGGGGGTCAGGCACAAGTGGCAAAACAATCAAGGATATTTGTAAAATAAATACAAATAAAATAAAACCTAATAAAGTTAATTGGAAACTCAGCAAGGAAAAATCAGCTAATCCTAGAATGTCTTAGGTTGGAAAGGACCTCAGAGATCACCTAATCCAACCCCCCTGCCACGGGCAGGGACACCTCTCAACTAGAGCAAGTTGCTCAAGGCCTCATCCAGCCTGGCCTTGAACACCTCCAGGGAGGGGGCAGCCACAGCTTCCCTGGGCAATCGATTCCAGAGTCTCACCACCCTTGTAGTGGAGAACTTCTTCCTAAGATCAGGGCTTAACCTCTTCTCCTTCAGCTTAAAACCGTTTCCCCTTGTCCTGTTGCTGGACACTCTTGTGAAAAGTCCCTCTCCAGCCTTCCTGGAGGTTCCCTTCAGGGATTGGAAGGCAGTTACAAGGTCTCCACAGAGTCTTCTCTTCTCCAGGCTGAACAATCCCAGCTCCCTCAGCCTATCCTGGTAGCAGAGGTGCTCCAGCCCCTGGATCATCTTTGTGTCCCTCCTTGCTCAAGGAATCTTGCTCTTCCATAAAGATTTGAGATGTCTTCCAAGGGCCAACCAATATAGACACCTTGACCAAATGTCTGTCCAATTTGCTCATATGCCCCCAGACTGTAGAGTTAATTATGCATCAGTTTACTTAATTATTCATCCATTTATCAACCACTTCAGCCCTAGAAAATACAGCAAGCGCTCTTCTTCAAGCACATGACTCTACCATAACACAACAACTCCAGAAACTACTTCTTCATCACGTGCTTACTTCTGTCTACTAAAGGCAATAACGGCACCGCAGCAGGGACTTGCAAAAACATTTCACAACACAGGCAAAAAATACACCCTGAAAGGAATTACCTTCCATGGACACACTTCTTTCCACGTAGGAAAACAAGTGAAAGGAGCCGTTCATCAGCCTAACCACCCCCCTCCAGCACCCAAGACAATCCAGGAGATTACTGGTTTGAGGCTGTAACAAGAGTGACTTCCAATAAGCACCCGTTGTCCCTCATGTTTGGTGCAGCCCATCACTAGGCCCGTTTCATACTGTGCCGCGTTCCCTCCACGCAGCCGGCTCTGATCCGGGAGCGTGGGTACCTAAGGGGAATGCAGGTCGTGCACTGCTCCTTATTGCCTTGACCTCTCAATCGCTCGGCCCTCCAATTAGCTGTTCTTCGCAAGAGAGCCAAAAAAAACCACTGTCAGGTCTCGGTGACCAGACTAGAGAGGTCTGAGTAGACCACCAAGCCATGAAAAATCATCATCTAGATGATGCATTGGAGTGCTAATGGTTTAGACTCGTAAAGAGGAAAAAAAACCTGGTAACGTAAGCAGAAAACGGCACGCGGAGTTTATTTCCTAACAAGAAGTGTCGGAACTAATTCTCAGGCTGCTTATGGAGAAAGGTCAGCCTGGCCTTGGGTGCATTTGCCAACAAAAAAAAAATAATAAACCAGCAGGTCAAAGAAGCACCAGCTAATCAGCTGGCTTCGCCCTCAGCCTGATCCCACCATGATCCCTCGTGCTGCCACCCAGGACTTCCAACAGTCCCGGAGGGTGCTGCAGGAGCACCCACAGCTCCGTCAGCAAGGCAGGAGTCTCCCGGTGCTCAGGGGCGGAGTCAGGTCGTTGTGATTTTAGGGAATACACCAGCTAGTTGGAAGAGTCCTTTCTTTCAAGGTGTTCAATATCACTCCTCGCTGGTCCAGACCCAGAAGACACCAAGGCCTCTTCACACAGAAGAGTCATATTTTCCCTAATTCTTTTTTTTTTTAATTAAAAAAAAAACCTAAAAAATGCTATTACAGCTAAAGCCCAACTATCTCCTGTAGAGAAGGAAAGAATACAACGTTGGATGAGAAACTGCAAGAGAAGCCACCGTGCTCTGTGCTGACAACTAAAGGATGAGAAAGAAGCTTTCAGAAGAACTATCAGAGTAAAAAACCCTCCAGTTGAAAGCTGTGTCTGGCAAGTGAGAGAGTACCTCTGTACCTGTGAAAAAAGGAGGAAAATCCTGCATTCCTCAGGTATGCCACGTGTAAAATGGAGAGAAACAAATAACATTTCATCAAGAGCGCTGCAGTATTTATTCATCCCTCGCGTTAGTCGAGCTAATTAATAATATGAGTTACTGACAGCAATTCCCCAACAGGATTAGCACTGAATTACGAGAGTAACTGTTCACCAGAACTTTATTTAGCTAAAACCTCTTCTCTGGCAAGAAATTCTCCGTGCAGCTTGCCCTAAACTCCAATCACAGAATTATTTCAGGGCGACTTCTTCCTGGCCTGGGTAACTCCACGCTTCCTTGGGGTGCTACAGGCCACACCAAGCAGTAATTTCATTTCCCTTGTGCTCACCCATGACACAAAGACTCTTGTCATTTCCTTGGTCTCACTGTCCCTGTATCGATCCTGAATAATAAGCACAGCGCACGTGCTCCGGGCCGATGTGAGATCATCTGCTCTAACATGAAGCTGAGATAAATCAAATTGCTGCAGTCCAGAAGGATTTTCAAGGTTGCCTGGGACCCCAAATAAAACTTTTACACAAGGCACAGTTATATAAAAACTCATTGATGAATTTGGACCGATCCCCAGAAGCATAAGAGGCCCTTGATGTGACTCTTGGAAGAGTTTCAGTTTCTCAGAACATTTTTGTATTTCTTTGAAATGCCTTTTTTACAGCAAAACGGCAGCTAGCAGACCTATTGCTAAGACTGATTTTTGGATTTTACTATTCAGTTTGGGAGGCTTCAACACATGAAACTCAGTAAAATCTCACAATAGAAAAAGCCACAGACACAACAGTTCTGATTTGCAAATTTTAATTTCCTTTTCTTTTTTTTTTTTTCTGCAGGTGAGATCACCACCACGTGATCCGTCCATCGGAACACTTCTTGAGCTTAAATTCTCAAGACACATTTGATTTATACCAAACGCGGCCTATTTGATAAACCAAATCCTGCTGCTTGTAATCATCAAATTAGCCTAATTACCCCGAAATGAACCAGAATTTGTACAGATCAGCTAACCTGAAACAGCCATCATCTCATGGAATTAGATTTCAGCCCAGGACCTGCCAGACTCCCAGACACCATGAGGAGCCCTCATCCACCTGGGGGATATCCGGGGGTCCCAGCAGCGGTGAATGTGACAGTCGGAGCTGTGCGGTTGGTGTTGCTACAGGCTGCATGGATGGCTGGGGCACAGAACAACTTCTCGCCATACTCTTCAATTATGAAGAAGCACCAGCAAGCAGCTCTTATCGCCACCAAGCAGAGAGCAGCAAGGGGTAGAGGTCTGCGGGCGCACTGGGGAGCTCCAGCGGCGCTCGCCGTTGAGGAGTTGTGGGTTTGGTGCAGAACAGACCGTTTGGCGTCCATCAACTCAGGCAAATCTGCATCTGACGGGAAGGGAGCTCTGCTTTGCAGCGTACTCTGCTTCCCTCTCCTGGCCTCTTCCTGAGCATTGTACAAATCAAAACCTTGGGTGCCAAGCTACATGAAAGCTGCGTTAGCCTGATGAGGATGTCTGTGCTTTGAAGATGCCCAAAGCCCATAGATGAGCACGGCGGAGCCCTGAGGAAATCCTTTTGGTGTTAACCCACCGACCCTGCAGCTAGACTTCCAAACCCAGATTTTGCTGTCGACTGGCAGCTGGAACAAATGCCCCACAAAAGGAAAGATAACAGCCAAGCCAAACCACCAGTAATCCCTGTTTAAGATCACAAGCACGGGTGTCAAAGCCTAACAGTCTCTGCTCAGCCTTTCTTAAAAGCAACAATTACAACCACTCTCTCCCATTAATCACTTTAAACTTACTACAAAATGCACTCCCCAAGAGGAAGCATCGGACTTAAGCCATGATTCCCTAATTCAATCTCCAAGGACCAAAGCAGCAAACCTCGAGTGAAACATTATCAAGCCCAGTGGAAGTTATACATAACAAAATCCCTCTCTCCGTAGGGAAAGCGTAGCTTTCCTGAAGTGCCGTCAAACAGCACTGGGGCATCCATGGGTAACTGGGGCCAACTGGGTTATAAAGGCTAAAAGGGAACAGGAAAAAAAAGAAAAAAAGAAAGAAAAAACCCCACACAACTAAAAAACCTGCTCTACTTATAAGGTGAAGCAGCAGCTCCATCCTGAATTTGCCTTTCCACATGGATAAACAGAAACCTCTGCTGAATTGCTGGCAACATTTGAAGTATCCAGCTTCTCAGTGTACCTGGAAGATGGCAAAACGCTCAGGATCGATAGGATAATGGTTGGACTCAGTGACCTTGAAGGTCTTTTCCAAGCTAGATGATTCTATTATAATTAGCATTAGATGCAATTAAATTCATGAGTTAGATTGTTCAGAACCTCATTTGTATTTTCAATTTTCCGATGTGTATTTTGGCATCAACGCTGGAGATCGTGCTGCCTTTGGGTTTTTTTCCACACGGTAAACAGGAGACATTAAAAAACAGAAGAGATATTAAAAGGTAGGAAGAGTCTCCCGAAATGACAGCAGGCATATCGGCCACCTTTGATTCTACGGAATATCAGATTTTAAATAAAAAGGCAGGACTTCCTGGAAAAACCTAGTTTCTGGCATGCCTTGTCCAGGGATTCTACAGGCATATAAATCTTTACAGGAGTTAATCCAACGTAACCAATTGTGGATGCTAAATTCCCCTTCTAGTTCATTTGCAGTTTGCCTTGAAGATAAAAGCTTTTTTCTATCTGCAAAAGCAACGTTTTGCTGTTTACAAAAACCCAAATCCTAGCTTATCACTTCAGGTAGCTGATATTTGTAACTTGTGATTTATTCGGTATACTTACATGATTTGCTAGAGCCCTGGCTCTGTGAGGGGAAGCAAGAAAAATCTCAGCTTTCAGTTAAGAAAACCCATCTATTTATAGAGGACGTTTAGAAACATAAACTCAAGCCCAAAACATCTTTTTCCTACTTATTTTTTGAAGCAACCGATTCGGCAGGGGCTGCCTATACCGGTTGCCGGACTCAAATCCATAGGAATTCGTGGTGACGGCTCATTGGTTTTCAAGCCACTGTGTTATCAGCATGTTTACAAACACACAGCAAGCTCAAAGATAAGCTCGTGAAAACCAAACTGCTCTCAGTTCTACAATAGGCCACTGGAAATATATTCCCCAAGCTGAATATTAAAAAAAAAAAAAAAAAGAGAGGAAGGGAAAAAAAGCTCTATGTTTCTTTGAGAACATTTCTGCTATATCTCAGAACATATTAAAAAAAACAGATTTTTTAATTATTTTCTTTTCCCAGAATTTCTTTTACTTAAAACCAGGTGCATGGTAGGAAATGAGGATCCCTGCCCCAGCTGCTGAAGGAGCTGTGCTGCCCCAGCACTGCAGGAGGAGACACCAGCACAGCCACCACCGGGGGTCAGCACCACTGCAGAAAGAGTATTTATTTTAAAAAACAACAACAAAAACCCAAACCACCCGCTTTTCTAGAAAAACAGGATTATTCAAGTCACAGATACCGGCCATAGCCATGTACAGATTGATAGAGAGCTGTGTCTGAGAGAGGTGTTGGATTATTTAGTGACATTTTTTAAAGTCGCGGACGGAGTTATTTTTTAAAGCGTCCTTTGCCACCGTTAGCTGCCCACTGGTGAAAGAAAGAGGAGGAAGCCTAACTCCTTTGCAGTCAGAAAAGTGTCATATGGATTTAACCTGTTGTTTGACACATAACTGGAATCTTCCCAGACCAAACAGAGCCCTCCAAGCACACTGGGCTCTTTAACATAGCAGGGGAAAACAAACAAATAAACAAAAATTAAAAAATCAGACAATGTACTAATGTGCATGCTGAAGCTGAAAACCTAGTTAACAGTTCCTGGAAGGAACATCCCTAGGAAACGCCTGGAAAGATTTTGCTACCTCTAAATGAGGAGGTAACTTTGCAGCCAGGCTGCACATCAGGGGCAGGGTGAAGAGCTGAGCTGGCATCAGAGCTCAGAGCTCCACCTGCAGTCACTGGGAAATAAGGACAAAAAAAAAAAAAAGAAAAAAAAAAAGAAAAGAAAGAGTAAATCATCCTGCTCGGGGCCAGGTCACTCTTAATACTTCCAATTCATTTAAGGGAACTAAAGTACCTTTGCACCACACTGAGCCTGCCCCACAAAGCTTGAGAGGAAACTATTAAACCCGTGTTTAAAGCCTGTGGAAATGACACTTACACTCCCCTAGTTAAATGCACAAGGACCGGTGATCATGGAAACACGAGGTCTGTGTGTTAGACGTGTCAGAGCAGCCTTGGATTCCGACAGAGGAACACACACCAATAATACCAAGGGATCCTCCACGTATTCGGAAGATTTAGGCAGGGTTGGAGGGGTAGAGAGGATTTGTCCCACCTTCCTCTGCTGGGGCAAACTGGAGCTGGAACAGACAGTGCTTATCAGGAATTCCCAGCCCCTCCAGCTACAGCTGCGTTTGGATCAGGCACTACAGAAAACACCACCTAACCGGGCTCCGGAGCGGCGGCGCAAGAATGAATCACGCCCACCCGAGGCGTGGGACGGGTGGAGAAGGGTCCTGTGAGCTCCCGGCTGCGCGCGGCTCGGGCCTGGCTCCCGCTCGGACGGGCAGAGCTGACCCTTCACCTTCTCCCCTGCCCAGCTGCACAGAGCAGAATATCCCACCGCTCCGGGAAACGTCGGCACGGCCTGATGCTCTTGTGTTGTCCGCTCTGCGGTCCCCTTTTCCCGGAGGTGCCGGAGTCCCCGCGCCATGGCTCAGCAATCCTCAGGGCTATTCCTGGCAAATCCAAGGCCGAGCTGCTCCATTCCGCAGGCAGGGAAGCAGGCCATGCCTTCGTGTTGGGGCCTGCAAAGCCAAGCTAATGATAAGCACCTCTGGAAGAGAACCTGAACCGCTCAAATGAGAGGCAGAAACTATTTATAGCCAAGCAGAAAGATGCTGCAGGGAGAATGAAGTTTCATTTTCCTGCAAGCTTCGTGCACACTCAGACCCTTGGATGCCTTTTATTTTGCCCGCCCTTTACAGACACGCTCTGATTTTCCTGCAATTTAGGAATAAGCTGGAGCCGTGGACACAGAATAGAACCTGCTGAGCTGCAGAGAGCAGGAATACGGGTGCTTGGTCCCAGGAATCCGGATCCAGCGGTGGATCGCTGAAAGCTGCTGGTGAGCGTTAAGCACTCACACAGGAGATCACGCAGCATAATTGCGCGGCTCAAGTAATTGGGCAATCATGAAAAAAAAGGAATAGTAGGAATACAAATAAATTTAATTACCTGGAAGGCACTCTCAACACAACAGGCAGCGAAGCCCAACCGGCAGAGCTCGTACCGGGATGAATGAATTGCATAATTAACCGGGCTGGCGGCAGTTTGCTCCAAGGTCACCAGCTCAAGCTGCTTTCCTGGGGGCTGTTAAAAAGTGCTTTTTGGATCACATCTTCCAAAACGATGCAGCAAAAATGCCCAGATGTGTGGTCTGATAACAGAGTCCTCGTTTGTAACTCGCAGCCCTTGGGACGCAGCAATATTTTCTTTCTCTTCTGCAGAAAACCCATTTTCTCTTTGCACAGAGGTTTGATGACGCTGCCCTTTCGTTCCCAAAACTACTGGAATCCAAACAGTTTCCTCATCTCGTAGAACTCCATATATTTTATTTCGCTCCAAGCCAGGATAACATATACATATTTCATGAGTATTTTGTCCTGGCTCTGTAGGAATATTATGTTTTGGAAAGGCTCGAACGTTTTTACCATCGTCATTGCAGCCGCTGCATTAGCACAGAGGCGAACCCTCAGCCTTGCTCAACTCATTTCCCAGTTTAAATGTCGATGGCTTGAATATGTTCTAATAAAACACTTCCATCATTTCCTCTCAGAATTGAGGCAACTTAAAAACATCCACTCACACAATTCTCAACTAGCTACACCAAAAATCCCCACCTTCCATAGAACAGGATGAAGTCACAGTGAAGAAAAAAATTGCTTAATGCCTTTCAAGCTACTTTCCCTTTAACAAGGGAGGCCATTAAAACTGCCTCAAAGACCTTGTAAGAAAGGAGGGAGAACTAATTTGTGTTTGTAGCTGCAAATCTAATCACACGCATGTTTACAGTTCATTATTTTGGTGTCCTAAAAATATGGTGGTTGCTTTCAATTTGAAGGAATTATTATATCCTTATACTTTGCTATTCATGAGCATTAATTGCCAAAACCAAATTTGTCCATCAGGAGAGCAGATGAACACTACCCGTAATTTAATCAGGAGTATATCAGCTGGCAAGTGGTTGCTACACAGATGCTGCAATAATTGAGTCTCTCCATTGAGATGACAGGGAACAATTTTTTATTTCATTTATGCAAACAAAAATATTTTCAATATTTTCTTTCTGGTTTCTGTTGTCAGGGTTTTTTTTTGCCAGATCCTTAGCGGCATACGGCAGTCCTAATGTTCACGAAAAGCTTGTTCTCCCAGTTTGAAGAATAAACCCTTCCTGCTGTGTGTGATAGATACAGATACCTATAGAGGATTTCATACTTATTAGCACGCCCGCAGTCACCGCCCCCCCCTCCCTCCACGGCGACTCCGTGCCAGGCGGGTTTGAAGCAGATTATCCACGTCCACACGGATTCGCCCAGCACAAGGGATTTTCCTGTGGGACAGAAGCCACAGAGGAGTCGCCCGGCTGTGGTGAGGGTGGGAAGCAGACCCACAGCACTGGGCATGTTGCTCAACTCCCAGCTCCTGCCACCGGTTTGATCAGACCCCAGGAGAACTCCTTTGGGCAGTACAGCACCAGAGCCACCATTGGCAAGGTGCATTTCGCTGTGGTCTGCGCCCAGCTTTCCCCACTTCCTTAATATCCAGGCACCCAGCGTTCCTGATTTTGGAAAACACCGGTTTTCTCACCTCTTCTAAGCAGATACCTCAACCTCAGGACACAATCTATTAGTTGGCCATTAGAAAGCGCTAAGCTCTGCTGTTGGAGACCCCTGACCCACCACCTCAGCCACGCACCGCAATGCCCAAGAGCTTTTCAAGCCTGAAAAGAACCAAACCAGGAAAACCACTCACAGATAACAAACCTTCCAATCTCTTATACTCCATTTCGCTCACTCAATTGCGGTTGCCAGTGATCTCTCATGCACTTCACATTAATATTTCTAGAGTATTAGCTAGTCATTGTCTTCTGTCCCCCTGCCCTTCAGAGTCCTGTGCAGCACTCTTGGGTCACCCGCGGCTTCCTGAGCAAGTAGCAACAGAACAGTATTTGAGAGATTAAAAGGAGAACTTTGTAAAGCAATGAAAGGTATAAACAGCAAGTGAGCTTTGTCTAAAAGGCACTGATCTCTGTTGTCCCCCTGGGGAGCACAGCACTACCTAACAAAGTGAAGAGAGAGAGAAATGTCACTGGTTTTTTTATCCTTAGTAACAGTTCATTCCACTGGATGGAAAGGAAAAATATTAGTGATCTTCCCATTTCGTTTCTGAGGCCCCTTAATCTATTCAGCACAGGCAGGAGCACGTCATCTGTCAAACAGGATTTTTACTTACTGCTTTTCTGGGAAGTGTTAAATGACGTCTCCTCCCAGTGCTGGAGCTGGCCCCAGAGAGAATCACATTATCCTGGTTTCCCCTAAAACACAAAAACCTCAAAGGGCTTATGAAGCTGTTCCTGATACATTTCTTGTCATCTCAGAAAAACAGGGCTTTGGTTTTGATAAAAATGACACCTCTTTCTACATGACGCAGTTATTTAGCATGACAATATCATGCATGGGAAGTTGGCAGGGGTCTCCCTACACGTCCTCAAGCACCACAGCGATCAGCACAGAGATTTATGCCGTTTGCTTTCAAGCTCTGAAGGCTGCCACAACGCCAGGACGTAAGCATGGCTGATAACTCCACCCCGAGGGAGCAGAAACCTTCAAGAACAGGCAGATTTAACTAAAGGAAAAAAAAAAAGAACAACAAATTTCTCCCACCTTGGCCACTGAGTTTCTATAAAATAACAGTCAGGTCCTAATTTTGTACTGCTGCGGTAAATCGTTTTCCACTCCAGGTTTTTGCCTGGCTGACCAGCGGTCCCACAGCTTCTGGGACCTGCATGGAGCATCACAAGCCCAGGAAGACCAGGATCTTAGAGATCACTAAATTCATCTGAATTCACTCACCTGAAACTTGTTTCTGCTTCTTATTTCCCCAAACCCAGGCGATCTGCGCACGCACAGCCCCAACCGGCGGCACGCTAATTAAACAAGACCACAGCACTCATCTTTGCAAACAAATGCCACACATCATCTTCTCTTGGGACAGCAAATGAAACAACTTGTTACCATGAAAAATTTATTACAGGCTAATGCACATAGGAAACCTAATGCGCTAAGTACCAAGGAACACGTTTCCAGCCCTGGTTCCACGTGGCCTCAAACCAACTGATCCAAGCAAATTTTATGCTGACTGTTTTCCCTTCTTGTCCACGGGAGGAAAGAAGAGCTGTCACTAAAGGTTTGCTCAAAACGCTCTCACTGCTGGAGCCTGAGCTCACTGAAGTGTTGTATTTAAGGAAACTCACGACCAGAAAGCATCATGGCTTTGATGTGGACTCATTAAAACATCTTTCACCAGACGTACGTGGAAAAAAACAAGAGGGGGACACGACTCCCAAAGCGCCTGTTGGACACCGCTAACCTCAGCTTTCGGGAAGAAGGTGAAACTGGATCACCTCTACTCCAGTTCAGCTCCAGGTAAAAGGTTCGAAACCAGATTCTGTTTGGTTGGTGCTTAATTAAATCATGGAAAAAACACACAAGGGAGAAAAGGACAAAAAATGTGAGAGCACAGATAATAAATGTTCAGCGCCTCAGTCTCAGTTTGAAAGGTCAGAGATTTCCTTTAAGATCTTACAAGAGGCTGAGATTTCCCCATAAATTCTTTCCCAATTACCTGGCGTATGCCTTAGATCAGCCATGGTATTAGAAAAGTTTTCTTAACAGAGGACTTGGCTATAAAGGAATTATTAGGCAGAGGAATGTCCCACACAGAAATGCAGTGAGCTACAGATGAGAATTGATCCGTGGTTTGATTTTAACCCCCCTCTCTGCTCTGCTGTGACTCTGCTCCTTTAGGTAGCTCTCGGGACCGGGCTTCCTTCAGACCTGACTTGGGCACTAGAAGATCTGTCTGCTCTGTGACTCTCTGCTTCCTTTCTCATCAGAATATAACCGCTTAAAAGCGAGTCCGTGCATTTCCAGTGTCCGAGGCAACCAGTAAAAGCATTGCCTTGAGGATGGCAATCAAGCAGTTCAAGGAAATGCTTGATGTTTGCAGGGCTCAAGGAAAATATGCTGCCTTCTCCAGTAAAAAATGATGAACACAAACAGCATCATGGGCCGAATTACTCCCTGACCAGAACTTCAATACGAACAGCGGTACCTTCGCCACCCTCCAAGGTGCTTCACCATCAGCTCTGAGCCCTGCTCGCTGTTTCCCCATTCGCTGTCGACACCGTTGAAAACTCCTTTTGCTACCAGCATCTTCCTGGTGCAAAGCAGCAAGAGGCGGGAGAGGAAAGTGGCCGCCCCAAGGGGAGGGGAAAATGTTGTATCTGAAAGGAGGGGAAAACTTGGAAATGGCTTGGGAGAGGGGCGAGGTTTGGGCCTCCAGGAGGCTGGCTGCTCCTTGTGCTCATCACAAGGCGAGGTGGGAGCCGTGTCATCCAGCGCGTTCTGCCACCAGAGCCGCTCCTGCACATCAGAGCCCCGAGTTCTGTCCGAGTGCTGTTCAATGTCAAGGACACGGCTTCCACCTCCCGTTCACCTTCTCAGAGGAGCACTTGCTGTTGCAGAGGAGGTGCTAAAGGGAACATCACTGTATTGTGAAGTCTTAAAGTTTTGCTGCAATTACGCTTCACAGAAAAAAAAAAATAAAATCAAAAAGTAAAACCTTGCAGTGAGAGAATATCTCCGTAGAAACAGATACATAAACACAACCTATAACTCATCCGAGCTCTAGGGTTGGTTCACAGTTGAAGGCACATTCCCTTCAGATTCAGCACACAGCTGATTTGCAATCTTTGCTTCAAGGAGCCCAGCGCCTCAGGAAACCACCACCCAAATCAGAAGGCAGACAGCAGAGGGGGCAGGGGTTAAGTGCTATTTTGTTTGTTTAAAAGCCATATTCAGGCATCAGACAAAGGAGTCCGATGTTGCATATTCAATATCTTGTCTGCAAGAAGATACTAAACCAAATGAGATTCCAGGGATTTCATGCTGCAGGACAAATATATTGCAGAGGTAATGCCACTTCTCTCCTGCCTCAAATTCCTCTTGAGAGGAACGGAATCAAGAGCTCACCTAGAGATCTAGAGAGAAAAGGCTAAAGCTTTGAGCCACACTACATTCATTTCCATAGATGATCTCCTAAGAACTTTGCATCACGTCCTTAATTTTCTACTCGGTAGCCAAACCAAACTGACATCCCTTTGTGGGGCAACAGTCAGCAGAGGAATCAAAATACACACCCTGAGCAATATAGAAGGACTTGAAGGATAACAGATCAAAGCTGCAGTGCAACCATCTTAAAATCTGGATGATTTCCAAGTTACTTAACCTTTCTTGTTCATTCTGGTCACATCTTGAACAGAGTTCCTTATTTCATAAGCAACGGAAAATTGACTGGCAAGATACAAAAAAAAAAAAAGTCATGAGCCTAACAAATCAGCAACATCTGTAAGCCAAAAAGATAACGGAAAAGGACAATTAATCTAATGGAGCAATTAGTCAGAGAGCAATCCATGGTGGCAAGGCCAGAAAACTGCATTGTGCCAAACAAGTTGCTTGGAATTTGCCCACATATAAAGCAAGGAGCTTCTCTACTAAGCCTTATTCTTCAAGAGAACCCTCAACTCTCCTGAAGAGCTGGTCTTGCCCCATGTATTCAATACTTTATGGGAGGGCAGGGGGGAAAGAACCTTCCAATTCTTAGCCTCACTCATTTTTAACTTTAGTAGTGCCAATCATAAATATTTCACATTTTTCTTGTTTTTTTTTTTTCCTTTGGTTTTTGTTGTGGTTTTTTGTTTGGTTGGTTTTTTTAATTTAGAAACTGCCAAATGGGGAGGGAAAAAAAAAAAGAAACAAAACCATAGAGCCTTCCATTTTGGTATCAGGAAAATTTATAGCATGACTCTGTGCCAGGTTCAAATTCATGCTTGAAACAAGAAAGATCCCCCAGAATCCCCTGGTGAGCAACAGAACTTCCAGCTGAGATCAGGAAGATTTCAGGCTGGGTTATAAAAACAGTTACTGCTTTTGGAAATCACCAGCCTTGCAGTTAAATTGGACCAGGTGAAAACCCACCCAACGTGCAGGCCTTGCCCAGGAAACAAAAATCTTATTCTCTGAGCAATCCTAGGTAGGAATTGCAGTCCCTCTTTTGAAATCACACTCTCTGGAAAGGTGACCGTGTCCCCTGGCGACACTGACAGATCTTTCGGGCATCGGGTGAATTTAATGCCTACAACAGCAAGGATTTGCTGCCTTGGGAAACAGGAGCTTTGTCTTCCGACCTGTACTATTCCCTGTGCTTAGCACAAATTGAAAAAAAAAGCAAACCACACAAAAAAAAAACCAAACCCAAACCCCAGGTAATTGCAAGGAACGCATCCTAGCAAAGAAATTTTTGTAGTGATAGTAAATTTGGTACAGTAGGCAGCAACATAGAATCATAACATCACTCCTGTTGGAAAAGACCTTTAAAAGATCATCGATTCCAACCCTTAACCCATCCCTGCCAGGCCACCACTAATCCCTGTCCCTCAGCACCACATCTCCACGCCTTGGAAACCCCTCCAGGGATCAGGGGGACCCCAGCTCTGCCCTGGGCAGCCTGGGCCACTGCTTAATAACCCTTTCAGGGAAGAAGTTTTTCCTAATATCTAATCAAAACCTCCCTTGGCACAACTTGGAGCCATTTCCTTGTCTCATCACTTGCTGCCTAGGAGAACAGCCTGACCCCTCCTGGCTCCAGCCTCTTCTCAGGGAGCTGTGGAGAGGGAGAAGGTCTCCCCTGAGCCTCCTTTTCTGCAGGCTGAACGTAGAGTTGGATAGAGAACAAGAGCAGCATCCTGTGTAGGGCACAAGTAAGCAGCTCCTCAGAGGTCAAAGAAAGAGCAAGTACTTGTGCCAAGGGCAGAACAGCTTTGTCCCAAATGACATCACAGCCTTTAGGCTAATACTGCAATTACCATAGTACATTCCAGGGTATTATGCAAATCTGCATAAACTATGCATGAATAATCAGCTACGCAGAATCAGCTGCACAAAAAAAAACCCTTTTCAAGTCTTCTGTCAAATGGCAGGACGTGCAGTAGGCAGGAGAAAACTCCTAACTTCCCAGACATTCAACATTCCATTTTCAGAGCGAGTTACTGAAGAGCAGCATCAGGCGAGAGGGACCAGCACGGGCCGTGGGGTTCCACTCGCCCTCCCCCAAGCACATAAACTGCTACACCCAACCTGAGGTATCATCTGTGAGCAGAACCCAGCTCTTCTTGCAGGTGCTTTAGGGGAAAAGTTTTTCTACCAAAGACAGGAGCTATAGAAAACGTGATATTTTCCCAGGTGGTACATGGAAGGTGTGTTGTCAAGTCTGTGATTTATTCAGCGATTGGCATTTCTCCAGGCTCAGGGTCTGACATTTACTGAAGGGCAGGACCTTTTTCATTCCAGCACATCACAGGGTTCTTAAGAAAGCCCAAATGTCACCGGTGACAGGGATGTGGTACTGGGTGTCTACAAGCCTTGCTCGTGAGATTTGGGCTGTACAGCTCAGAACCTGACTCCTCAGAAAGTGCTGTGGCAACAGGATCATCGGGGGCAAGATCTGATTTTACGGTTTGTAAAGGCACTTGCACAGCCCTGCACGAGGCAGGGCCCCTTTACGGCTCTGTCCCAAACGTCACTTGTTCAGTAGCGTAGGACACAACTAAGGAACCGGAGCTTGGTGTCCCAAAGCTGTACCCACTCCTGTTTCCTTAGGGAATCCTTCCTGCCCACAGTAAAACCCCGGAGCACGGTGACAGCTTGGGCAGCCAGGTTTTGCCAGGCTCTATGAACACAAACACACCAGCTGAAGCTGGTAGCCTGAGTATTTATAACGCTACGGCCATAAGAACAGAGGTGAATCCTACACACACAGCATCTACTCATTTGCTTTTGTCAGTGATGTTCACGGCAACCGTCCTGACACTGCACCGCACCTTGTCTCTAAGAAGACGCCTAGAAAATCCAACCAAAATGATTCATCTGAGGGAAGAATCAAAAGAAAATAATCTTTTGATTATTATCTGAGGCGGGACTCAAAAGCCCTAGATTCACAGGCTTCCTCTCCGGCATTTCCCTGAAAGAAAAGGAAAGGGGAAGCAAACAAAACTAAAATTGTCACCTGTGTTTTCCCACCTGGTTGGCCTTACTCAGGTGGGAAACAAATTGTTCACTCCGGACTGGGGCTTCCTCACACATCTCGTCTTTGTGTAACATCCAACAAAATGGCTTCACAGCCTTTGGACGGACCCCAGGCCATATAATACGAGAGATTAATATCAAACTCTCTTGAAAAACTGCCTGACATTCCCTTGGAGGCAGCAGCATGATCACAGGCGTGAGTAACTGAGGAGATGTCAGCTAAGGAGTCATTGCCCTACCTCAGCCTGTGAAAGTACTGCGAGAGGCACAACAGAAGGCACACGGAGATCTGCCACAACACCCCAATACATAATAGTCTGGATCTCACCACGTGAATAGAAACACTAAATCCAAACATCCTTAGTTACAGAATTGGTTGGGGAAAAGAGAGAAAAGAGGAGAGAGAAAGAGGGGATGGGACGCTCTGGACAACACAAGATAAATGCACCATCACAAACAGTCATCAAGTGCCAGCAGGGCTGAGTAAAACAAGCCCTAGAAATTGAGAGCAAGTGTTGTTATGGTATCATTAAAAAAAAAAAAAAACACACAAAAAAACCCCAACAAACCAGGCATTCTCCACAGCCGTAAGTAAACAAATACATCCATTCTGAGAGCTACCTGTCAGCAGGGATAGGGAAAAGAGGGTAAGTCTTGGAAAATGCATCACACCAAGCTGTTAGTCTTGGGAATTCAGGTGTGAAGGAGGATGCCAGTGCAAAGCTCTGGGGCACGTAATGGAGCGATGCTTCAGAGTGCCTGTGCTTAGCAAGGAAAGCAAGAGGCAAAAATGGAAAATTTGGGATTAGTCATGTTACTGCTCCTTCCTTACTATCCAGAAGGCACAGACAACAGACATGGGGCCCATCTGTAGAGACCTCACAGATGTATGAAAACAACCTGGAAACAAACAGAGCTCCTGGGTGCTACGGTAAGATAAACAGCCAGAAAAAGCAAAGGGGAAAAACCAAACACTTTGTCCTTCATCCAACTGAATAGCCAAGCAGAGATCTGCACACCTAGAGATGCTCTGTACTGCAACAGTCACCCTCCAAATCAACCTCAGGTTTGAATGTTTTCATTATTTTGAAATTGAAAAAGTTGCTACTTAGGTTGCGTACACAGCTAAACACAGTGGTAACTTCCACTATCAGGCTCCGAGCAGCTTGTTACAGTCCACATCAACTCAAAAAGGCACAATCACCCCAACCCTTGCCTCAAATTTGTATCTACTTGCACACAAAGCTTTTAAGGTCTTTTGGAGAAGTTGAGGCAGGTGTGCAAATGCATCGGGCATGACTCCAACTTTCCCTTTGGAAATCACCAGGTTTTGGGAAGAACTTGAGAAACAGGACAGGGGAAGGAAGAGATTAAAGGGCACTGCAGACTAGGAGACCAGATGCAGGGCGGTGAGGTTGAACACGCGCGCGTCCTCCTCTTACCTGCTTCCATCAGCTGACACTGCTGCCCGAAAACTTGCGAGAAGGTGACGGGGCCTGCTGCAGAGCTGGAGGTCACCGGAGATGAGTCCATAGTGCTCTTCGGGTCCTCGGTGTTAGTCATGGGGCAGAGCCCAGAGCTGTCAGAAGCCTCCCGTCTCCCACGGATCCTCAGGGGGCAGGAGGAGACCCCACTGAGCAACGGTGCCTCTTCCCGAGCTCAGAGGATGCTCCTTTCTCTCTTCTCAAGAGAGAGTAACAGCGCCCATGTTTTCAGCTGAGTGCCATCAGGATTTTCATTGAGACCAGTCTCTGCCTCTTCCAGGAACTTTGCCGGGTGTCCTACGCAGGGGGGACGGCCTCAGGCACAAATGAGCATTGGGCAACGAGGACGGACCCCTTCTGGGGTATCTGCCATAGTTACAGCAAAGCCAGGAGTCTCTTCTCTTCCCGGGGAGCCGAGACGTCTAAAGCCAGCAGCCTGGGCACATCTCCTCGGGAGGAAACACAGGGCAGGGCCCGCGGGGGGTGCCGGCCCCTTGTCCTTCCCGCCCAACTGACCGCCGAGGACACTCGGAGATGCTGGAACACCAGCACGATCTCCGCCTCTCCGCGGGCTTTGGAGCTCAAGCGTCACCTCAGGAGCTCACAGGAGGCTTCCAGGCGCCGGAGCCGGCGGCAGAGGAGCCCGCACCTGGTGCCCAAGATGGTCCCCGCCGCTCAGGGGCTGCGCGGTTCCCGCCTCCCCGGCCAACGCCGGCAGCAGCCTCCGCTCCGCGGGCCGGGCCAGCTCTCGGCTTCAGCCGCTCCGTCGTCCCCCCCCACCAGCGATTTAGTCCTTCCTGGCAGCCCTCGCTCCCCTTCCCCCAGCAAAACAGGCGAGGGGGAGGAGACTGGAGGCGCCGTTAAATAACGTTCCCGCTGCCCTGCTGCAGTGGCCGCCCTCCCTCAGCCTCTGCCTCCCCCTCCTTCTCCCTGCCCTGGTGCAGCGGCTGTTCCCGGGAGCTGTTCTGGAGGCCCATGGAAGTGCTCCCTCAGGCAGCAGCCCCGAGCCGCCCGCCTTAACCCCCTCGCTCCTGCTCCAGGGGAAGAGGCAAAGGAAGGCGGCGAGGGCTGTGACCCAAAGGCGCCGGTGCCGCCCCTGATTTGTCTCCGGCCCGTTCCCGCCCCCGGCCCCGGGCGCTGTCCCCGCTCCGGCTCCTTCAGCGCGACCAGCAGCCGGGGTTGTTCGCCTGGGAGAAGGGCCGAGAGTTAACTCCCAAGGAAGTCTGGCACAGCTGATTCACCTTCATCTTAAAAACTCCCCGCTGCCAATGCCAGGGATGCTGACTTCAGGAGCTCTGCAAAATTTTTGTCCTCCGTGAGTCATCAGTGCTTTTTGCGGGGGACAGAAAGGTTAGTGCCCAGCCAGGAGAACAGCCTCCTGACCTCCGTGGAGATACAAAACTGCCGGGTGATAGCAACAGAAAGCTCAGGGTAGAGCCTGCGAGTCAGCCGCAGGCAGCTCCCAACCCGGGAGAGGTGAGGGGGCGTCCTTGGGCCCTTTCTGCTGCCTGCTGAGGCAAAGTGACTTGCCCAGGGACACCTGGAGAAACTGCAACAGCAGGGAATTGCTGCCCCATCTCCCGGTCTGTGCTGCAGCAGCTCCTCTGGCAATATCGCTGCACGGAGCAGACTCTCAGCTGGGAACAGTGTTGCCCAGAAAATCCCAGCTTTATCATTTTATCTACTTCCTCTCCCTGCTAGACCAAAGGAACTGATAGACTTTGTGCTTTAACAGCTGCTAAGATGGCTCTGTGCTGTGAAAGCCGGCACCTCCCACGAGACCGCACCTTTCTGTAATGATTCCTGCAATGAGTATCTTCATCAGTGCCACAGAGAGTGGGATGGAGAAACCCTCAGCAGGTTGGCAGCGGACACCAGGCTGGGTGGTGCAACTAACGCTCCTGAGGGGCAGGATCCAATGTGTGAAAGCCCAGAAAACCAACCATATCCTGAGCTGCATTCAAAGTGTGGCCAGCAGGTGAAGGGAGGTAATTCTGCCCCTCTGCTCCACTCTGGTGAGACCCCACCTGGAGTACTGAGTCCAGTTCTGGAGCCCTCAACACAAGAAGGACATGGAGCTGTTGGAGAGGGTCCAGAGGAGGCCACAAAGATGATCAGAGGGCTGGAGCAACTCTCCTGTGAGGACAAGCTGAGGGAGCTGGGTCTATTCCGCCTGGAAAAGAGAAGGCTCCGAGGAGACCTTATAGCGGCCTCCAGGATCTGAAGGGGGCCTACAAGAAGGGGGGACTCTTTACAAAGGCCTGTAGTGATAGGATGAGGAGTAATGGCTTCAAACTGGAAGAGGGGAGATTTAGATTGGAAATATGAAAGAAATTCTTTACTTTGAGGGTGGTGAGACACTGGCACAGGTTGCCCAGGGAAACTGTGGATGCTCTAACACTGGATGTGCTCAAGACCAGGCTGAAAGGGGCTTGAGCAACCTGCTCTAGTGGGAGGTGCTCCTGCCCATGGCAGGGGGTTGGAACTGGATGATCTTTAAGGTCCCTTCCAACCCAAAGCAGTCTATGATTCTACGATCCAGAAGGACGTGGAGAAGTGGGCCCGTGTGACCCTCATGAGGTTCAACAAGGGCAAACACAAGGTCCTGCCCCTGGGTCAGGGCAATCCCTTCCAACCCAAAGTATTCTATGATTCTCTGATTTAAACGGTTTTAGGCTCAGGTCAGCTATGGCAGAGTACAGCCCAAACAAAACAGAGACATCTTTGCATGCTTATTTCGCTAAAGACACAGCAACAATTTCTGTCCTCCCAAGAAGACGGATTTAACTTGACCTTCTCCTCTGTTACGCGGAGGAAAGTCCACTTTGGCCCGTTTGGTCCACAGGTCTTCACCACTCAGGTTTCATTCTTTCCTGTGGCTGTTTTGTTCCTCCCTGACTCTGTTGCCTGTTGCTCTCCCCAATGGTGCCCAGAGCAAAGTGTCATTTGGGCAAAGCCTGCTGAGACCTGCAGCCTATGGAGCACATTCTAAAACTACGCAAAAGGTCAGAAAAAGCTGATACAAGAAGAGTGGCATTAAGTTGGGTGGGAAGGAGTAAAGGAAGAGGAGAGGGGTTACAGTCCATTCTACCTCCAGCATCACCTGGTCCAACATGGACCCTTGGCCACGTATCAGGAAACCCTCCCAGAGCTGCTTGGCAAATTTGCTGCAAAATCCACCACGTAGCTGCATCCAGCTTTGAAATATTTAAGTAGAATGAAAAACAAATAAAAGAAATATCTGAGGCTAGAAATCTCTGAGGGGTGGGGGTCAAGTGGAAGGGGCCAGGCTCTTTGCTGGGGTGCCCTGGGATAGGACAAGGAATAACAGGGACAAGCTGGAACGCAGGAGGTTCCACCTCAACAGGAGGAAAAATTTCTTTGCTGTGAGGGTGATGGAGCCTGGCCCAGGCTGCCCAGAGAGGTGGTGGAGTCTCCTTCTCTGGAGACTTTCCAACCCCCTTGGATCTGTTCCTTTGTGGCCTGCCCTGGGGGATCCTGCTCTGGCAGGGGGGTTGGACTCGATGATCTCCAGAGGTCCCTTCCAACCCCTGCCATTGTAGGATTTTATGATTTCCAGAGCAGGAATAGGGAAAGTGGGAGAGCGTTCCAGCCTGTTTGCTGTGCGGAGCGTACCTCACAGCTCCGGCGCTGGGGACGGCAGGCCGGCCACCACCTCCCGCTCTGCAGGGCTTGCTGGTTCTATGTGGGGCAGGGCGCAGAGCCCGGCGCTGCGGGGGTTACACAACATGCTGAGCGGCCACGCTTCACTGAACAGCTCTGCTCCCGCTTGCGGCCATTCGAGCAGGGCAGTACGCGGCCCTCAAAACCAGAAAACAAGAAAACAAAGCCCTCTCGTTTGGACTGGTTGGGGAGTTGGGGACCTGACCTGCTCAACGTCGCCCAGTGAGACGCCGGGAGCAGATGGACAGCAGCGGAGCGCTCCAGCACCTGATCTTTACTCTGCGTAGCAGGCCAAGGGATGCTCCAGTTCAGCTCAGCACATTTTGTGTCTAAGAAACGACCCTCTCTGAGGTACAGAAACTTTCCTGCTGTATTTTCCACTTAGTGCACTGCAGCTCCCCTGAATTTCCCTCAGAGCTGACAAACGCATTGCTGTGCCCGGTCCCATGCAGGGTCCAACACCAGATTTCCTCCTCTGGGCTTTTGAGAGGTTTATTCAACATGTACAAGGTTCCTTCAGGTTGCCCCCAATTCTGCAGTTGTTGCAAACTCTGTCAGCTGCAGCAACTGACCCGTGGAGAAAATAACTACAAATAAATCAGATAGATAACAAGACTCAAGGCTTTTTTTTTTTTTTTTTTAGGTGAAGAGGAAAAATACTAGGGTTAGGAATAATGTGATCCTTGCTAAGACACTGGACCTCAACTTCAGAGGTCCTGTGCTCACACACAGCGACTGGGAGATGTGCGTGTGCCGCCCTGGCCGTGCTGGAGGAAGGCAAAAAGATGAGGATCAATCCCCATCTGTTAGTAAGTGGGAGCTTCTTCTGCTATTCTGCTTCCTAACACCAACTGTGTGCTAAGCTGGGAAGTTTCAGCTTCAATTTTAACGCGACATAAAAACAACGGCAGCATTCTCAAATAGGTATGAAAAGATTTCCATGGAAAAAAAAACCAAAAACCCAAAAACAAACCAACCAGGTAACTCACGTACCTCTGGCAGCCCTTCTCAAACCACCAAACTTTTCTTTAGCCCTCTGCCAGCGCCCTCAGGGCTTTACAGACCTGAGTCATCGGCCTGGCAGCCTGGTCATGGGAGATCCCGTACACAGCAGGGTGTCTATCTGCACAGGGCTCCGAGAGCAGCTCCGTGGCCACCAAAGGGGAACACAAATGTTGTCCAGCAACAGTGACCACCTCAAAGTGAGCTCTCACAGGCAGCTTTGCTCTGATGAACCTTCACTTTCTCCATGGGAGTTCTGCGCCGTCATTAAGGCTCTGAAAGGTGGTTTTTCTGACAGCAATCTCTGGAAATGAAAATGCACCCCGTATCTGCGCTGGCTTCCTGTGAGCTTTGTCACAGATAAAGCCTTAGCCAGCTAAGGGGCAGATTTGCTCTTGTCTGCCTTTTGATTACCAAGAAGAAGAGAGATGTGCTCTCAGCTGGGCACTTGCTTCCTTGTCAGAGGAAAAATCCAGCTACATAACACCACAGGAGACTTGAAGTGGTCTACTCCGTCATCTCAGACCCACCAGCTCACCGTGTGTCATCTCCTCTTTGAAGAGCCTCGTTCTACTCCAGGCTGCTCTCAGCTTCCCAATCAGAGCCAATATGGTTAAAACATTTCTTCTTAGCAGAGGAGCCCACGAGTGGAGCCAACCAGATTTGTTCATTGGCTCTGACGCAGTAACACAAGCAGCTTCACTAACACCGCGGCCGAGTTACCACCAAACCACCCAGCGCAACGAACGCGCCTTTCTCAGCACTCAGTCTGCAGCCACTCCAGTTTGTGCTGACGGGTCTCCCCGTGTCATTTTGGGAGGATGCAGCAGCTGATCCTGTCAGATCCACGCTGACCACAGGTGGATCTGACGGGGAGCTCAGAAGTCCTGAAAGGCAAAAGGGGCGGCTTTGTGCACCTCCAGCACCCAGGCCGCAGCGGCCGCAGCGCGGGAGCAGTTCACACCAGGACAGAAGAGCCTTCGTAAGTGCCAGCTTAATGGATATCTGCCAATTATCTCACGGAACAGATAACGTGCCATGGGAACGTGGACTCACCGATAGAGTAAGGGTTTCATTGCACTGTGTTTCATTAACACCTCTAGAAGGAGCCTGTGCAAGAAACGGGTGTTGGTCACACCAATGTTCTTAGTAGCAAAGGATTCCGGAATAGGGGGGGACTCAGGAAAGAACACAGAAAGAGTAAGAGATTATGCTTAATGAGACGTCATCAGCAACAAACAGTAACAACTGAGAACTCGTTTCTTGTGCGTTCAAAGTCAGGATTTCACTGTTACAAGGAAGAGACCAAAAAAGTAACAGATAAGGATTTTTGTCATTTGCTTCCAGCACAGCATTGTCCCCAGGAGGGCTGGATAGGTGGGGGAGGATGGATGCGATTATTCCTCCACAAGACAACACAACAACAGATCAGTTCTGGAACGTTTCTGCAATTCTGATGTCTTTGCCGCGCAAGAAAAATCGAGTAATTTGTAGAACTCACAATGAATTTGGAGCAATGCACTTAAGGTTTGGCATCGGAGGCAGCAATGAAACGTATTTCTCCCTTTCTTCAGATTACATATCCTGCCGGTCTTGGCTGAAAAAGAATTCTCTTTGTTGGGTTTTATTCTTTCCAAAAATACAAGCTTGAATGCCGCAGAAGAAAATGATGTAAGTGGTGCAGAGAGAACGAGTCCTACTCTAAAATACTTTGGGGATTCTTCAGGTAGTTTAACAAAACCAAGACTGAAGCAGGCCTTAATTCATGTAGAAATATCCTTGTAGAAAAGAAATACCAACTCTGCAAGGCCCGTAAGCGGTGCTAGGCACAAAGAGAAGCTGAACCCAGATACAGCCAGTACCTGGGAGGACAGAGTACTAAAGGAAATAGTCTGGATATGACCCGTCTCAAGGTTAAATTAAGATGCACTCCCCGATCCACGGAGCCCAGGTGAGCCTTCAGCACCGCACTTCAGAGAGGAACCAGAGCTCAGGGAGTCTGGCCGTCCAGCACTCCGGCTGGAGGCAGCTTCAACGTATAAGGGAGTAAATATACTTTGGAGATGAGAGGACGTGAGTCTAATCATGAGCAGTACTGTCTGTAGTAGACATTTTCTGATACAGTGCTGGCCCCTGGACAGTCTATTCTACAGAGCTTCAGCTGCAGGGGTGAGCAGATGAGCCTGGAGAGAACACCTTCCCGCCTCGTGCTTCGCACAGCCAGCGACACCGGCAAAGCAAGGGCAAAAAAAAATTCATAGAAAGAAAATCAGCCTGGCAAAGCCCTGCTGGAGTCAAGGTGACCCAAAACCTAGCAGAGCAGTAAAAAGGAAGGCGAGGGGTGGGAGGAGGGGAGGGGAGAACGACACTATTTGCATTAGCATCTCCTATCTCAGATCATGTTTCCAGAGCGGTCTAATCTTTAGCAACTGCCTCTTCTTCTTCTAAGGCAGCTGCAAAGCAAGTCATAAAACAAATGCAGCCCAGCTTGAAATCCTCTCCTACCCCCAAGCACCTGTCTGTCCCCCTCCTCTTCTTCACTGCAGAATAAACGATGATTGTTCATGATTAATAGGCCAGAACGCGCTTCTCTGTCAACTTCCCCGGCCTGCTCATCCCTAAACTGAGAGCGCTGTCTCTTGCATCAAAAGGCACAGCGCTATTTCTGGCTGCCCTCCGGTGCCCTCGGGGGACAGGGCCGGGAGCATCCGCTGTTCCTTTTGCCCAGGCTGCTGTTGGTCACCAGCCCAGCCGTCGCCCAGCAGCGACCTTAGCTCGACACGAGCCGACGACCCGGGGTGAAAGGCTCCGTTGCTCAGAACCCAGGGACACGTTACTCAGCAGAGCTTGATGGACATTTCCATTTCTACTGCTCTGCCTCGTCTCGCATCAGAGATGACAAGCTGTCAGGATCTCAGGAGTCCTGTACTTGTGTCCTCCACGTCCACTAAGGGTATATTTTTGTTGAGCACGCCCAATGCTCTCTATGTCCTACAGCCTTGAAGGACTAGTTACAACTGACACTGGCACCAAAGACCGAAACAGCCTAACTGGTGCTCCCAACAGAGACCTTGTCAGGGGATTCTGCTACCGGCAGTGTTGTGTTGTTGGCACCCTGCCCCCTGGCAGCTGCAGGCAGCGCAATACGTACGGTGGTGCAGTGACCAGCATGAGAGCAGTAGCTTCGTTATGAGAAAGTTTTTCTCCTTACCTGTGTCTGAAGGTAGACTTCTCCCAAAAAGGCCGCAGCTCTCACAAAAAGGAGTCATTAGTGCTGCTTCATCAGTGGCTGGGAAGCTGCTGGGTGGAAAAGGCCCTGGGGGGTTTGGTCAATAGCCAGGTGAAGATGAGCCAGAGAGTGTCCAGGGGGACAAGAAGACCACCAGCATCCGGGCTGGGTCAGCACCAGTGTGGCCAGCAGGGCTAGGACAGGGGTTTTCCCCCTGCACTGGGCACTGGGGAGGCCACCCCTCAAATCCTGGGGTCAGTTTGGGGCCCTTCCCTCCCAGAAGGACCTGGAGGGGCTGCAGCGTGGCCAGAGAAGGGCAACGGAGCTGGGGAAGCGTCTGGAGCAGGAGTGTGGGGAGGAGCGGCTGAGGGAGCTGGGCTTGTTCAGCCTGGAGCAAAGGAGGCTCAGGGGAGACCTTCTGGCTCTCCACAACTCCCTGAAATTCAGGAGGTTGGAGCCAGGGAGGGTCAGGCTCTGCTTCCAGGTAAGAAGTGATAAGAAGAAACAACTGCAAATTGTGCCAGGGGAGGTTCAGGTTGGACATGAGGAAAACCTTCTTCCCCTCCAGGGTTGTCAAGGTCTGGAACAAGCTGCTCTGGGAGGTGGTGGAGCCCCCATCCCTGGAGGGATTTAAAAGACATGTAGCTGTGGTGCTGAGGGCCAGGGTTTCCTGGTGGGATTGGCAGTGCTGGGATAATGTTGGACTTGATGATCTTGAAGGTCACTTCCCAAACCAAAACGATTCTATGATTCTATGTGCCAGCTCTGACAGGTGAACGGAACGCAGCTCTTCAGTTAAAGGGGATCTCAGAAGATTCACGTGCAGGGAGAGGAAGGCGGCTCCGCAAAATCAAAACCTAACAGAAACTGAGCACCATTTACTAAAGAGCAGGTAGGGGGCAACGCCGCGGCAGGAGGCTGGCCGACTGTGAGGCTGCCGCGGGCAACACCGTGAGAGGGTGACGACAGCGATCTGCTCGGATTTATAGCGCATTGAGGAATCTTCAGATTTCCTGGGGCAAAAGAGCCGTTTTTAGCTCAGGTGAAATGACCCTTTCTACCGATACTTCAGCCGTTGCCAAGCCCGTTTGGTGGACCTGCTATTATTTTTAAATGCTGGGGGGGGATTTAATGCCCCAGTGAGGAAGAGCTGCCCACCAAGTCTCAGCGATTCCCTTACAGAAGTGCCAAGTCTCATGGGCCTGGACAAGGTACACAACTCCCCCTCGAGGTGCTGTGACGGAGCAAAACCTTTAATGGAGATGAATGAAAGCAAAAAACTCTCTCCCTTCACGCCCTGCTCAAACTTCCACCTTCGGACAGAGGACAGCAACCTTTGAAGCTCGTTGCCTTATGTTGCTTCCACGAGAGGTTTGGTTTTGAATGGAGAGTCCAAACTACAAAGGGCTCGGGCGCTGCTTATCCAAGCGCGGAGACCCAGAGTCTGAAGCCGTCAGGAGAGCTCGTGCCGCAGGAATTGCTGTTCACGCGCGACAGAGCTTGACAGACCAAGGTGACATTTCTATCTCCTTCCTCCTCTCCTGCCACCCAGCAGAAAAACTCCAAAGCAGCTGTTTCAGAGCCAGAATACGCAGGATCTCCCTTTTGAAGGCTTCCTTTGCTGAGATAATAATAACTATTACCATGATGCAGTTTGCCGCATTCATTTATTGTTCTTTTTCTTTACATGGCAGACGGACAACAGAGCTTCCAGTCTTCCAGAGCAATGTCCAGAAGCCAAGCACCAACCAGGTTATACCACCTCTCCACACAGTTTATTTTTAATAAACTTCCCACTTTCAGCATCGTCATGAGAGCCCTGCAGAGCCACCGGTGTCAGCCTCACAAATTCCTACATGCAAAACCTGAGCTTCTTCCCCACCCTCCCCTTGAATTTTCACAAGAACTTGCGGTATCAGTCAAGGGCAAAATTTCACGTTTCCTCAGCAGGCACGGGGGAGGTTAAAAATTTGCTGCAAAAACTGTGAAATTCTGCCTTGGGGAAAAAAAAAAAAAAAAAAGGCATACTTTCCTGAATTTACTGTGAATAAAACATCCTCATCATTCTAGAGAAATGACACCATTTTGAATGGATTCATTTTTCTGCAAGAAAAATCCACTCCCCCACCCGCCCAACCAAACTGCGTTTGTTATCTGAGGGAAAATGATGAGCAGTCTGGAGCAACCACGGGATAGTTCTTGTCAGTGCCGGGGATATTTTTCTGCCACAGCTTCGACTGTACCGGATCCTTCAGACAGACCAGTACAACATAAAGCTGTGTGCTGCGGGCTCTTGGTTGAGTAACACTTGTTATAAAACCTTAAAAACGGAGCATTTACAACCATGGACATAAAGACGTGCTTTTAAAATTGGAAATACATATTTACAGGCGCGTGTGATAAACCAGAACTTCTCTGGGAAAAAACGTTCGTATCTCACAACAATTTACACGTTTCTCTCCTTGAGTTTGTCAGTTATTACAGTTAATACCACCCTAAAAAAGGCAGCAAAAATAAATTGCACCGAAGTGACCTCTCCTAACCTCAGTGGTATGCCTTAAAGGCACTAACCTCAGCAGCATCCCTGCCAGAAACTCTGCACTTAATTTAACTGACTGTTGCTGGATGTTGAGAGGGTCTCCAAAAACCTGATTGTTTTAAAGCAGGATTTGGGCTGCGTGGCAAGAAAGTTCCTCAGTAACGATCCTCAAGGGACCAGTGAAAATTTATACGGTAAGTGTAATGTGCTGGGGAAATCAAGGGCATTTCATACTGGCGCTTTAAGACAGTCCGTTGGAGCCGGGGTTTATTAGCCCTGTACATTCACTTTTCAAAGGATGCTGTCCAGACATAGGGGAAGATCAGTCCTGTCTGAAACACCAGGGTTTACCATACTAATCCTGGGTGATGAGAGGAAGGAGAAAATGTGGAGAGAAAAGAAAGAGCCGACGCAAAACCAACGTCGGCCAAACGGATGGGAGAGCTGGATGTGCACGTCAGCTTCTTCAAGACACATGTAAGGCCAGGAAACGTAATTTCTCTGCTACTTGACCAAGCTTTACCAAGCTGCCTAACAGATTTGGATACTCACTTCCAACTGGTTTTAATGAATAATGAGATTCTCAGTCTTCCAAGGCTGCTGTGAAAAGTATCAGCCTTTGTTTGGAATTAGTACATATTTCAAGAGGAAATTATTGCTAGCAAAAATCAGAGACTCATCAGGGTTGGAAGGGACCTTGAAGATCATCAAGTTCCAACCCCCCTGCCATGGGCAGGGACACCTCCCACTAGAGCAGGTTGCCCAGAGCCCCATCCAACCTGGCCTGAAAAACTTCCAGGGATGGGGCTTCCACCACCTCTCTGGGCAACCTGGGCCAGGGTCTCGCCAAAGGCTCAAGAGGGGACAAATCCCAGAGAGTCTCCACTCTAGGAAAGTGCGAGCAGCCAGCGACGGCTCTCCCCACAAAGCCTGCGTCCCAGTGGTCTCACAGGCTTGAACTGGAAGCACCCCTTCCAACACGGGAGGGGATGTAGCTTTTTATGGCTCTTCTAGTTCTCGGCATCTCAGCCTTCCCCCACACCACAATTGCACTTAGAAAGCCTCCAGCAGGGGGTTATCCAAAAAACCCTGCAGCTGGATGATACAAGATCCTGAAGACCTTCTAGTTCCAACTGAAACAACATGCAGCTAAGACATTTTTATGGTGAACAAAACCGATGTTTCTTGTTTAAAGCTTCCTTCTGAACAATTTGATTTTCATCAAAACTATAAAACATTTTGTTTCAGCAATTTCATACATATATATTAGGATATATGTCATATATATATATGAAGATATTTACAAAATGGATCCTTTTTTTGATGTTTTCAGGGTGGTGGGAAGGAGTATCGAGGGGGCACTTGTTTTTCCTTAACATACACAGATATGCACTTATCTGCGTGGAGTGCAAAGACAAGGAGAAGAAATGGACTAAAGAAGAGGGAAACAGGGCGATCAACCCCTTGGCCTCCTCAAAAAATCCCGACCTCGGACGCTACATCGGCAACAATTCTGCAAAAATCTGTCCGGGCAGCAGGAACTCTTCATCCCGGAGGTGAAATCTGCAGGAGGCTGGAGGAGCAGCCCTGCCAGACCATGGTCCCCTGCGTGATTGTCACCATTCTGGAGCGAGAGAGTTTTTTGCGCCGCGCTTCACCACCGACCCATACGGTTCTGCAGCTCGTCTTTGCTGGCTGCCAGCGGCCTTCACGGCCACCCTCCGTACAGCAGCACAGAAGCTAAACACGCTCGTACCGAGGGGCGCAAACACGAGCTCCGTATTCGGGGAGAAGCGGTGCCTGGGGCAGCACAGCAACGGGCGGGTTTGAGACTCTCACCGAGTCAATACCTACAACAAGAGTTGCCCCACTGGCAACAACTGCAGCGGCAGCTTTTGAGAAACGGAGGCTTGTCCTGTTATGAAAGCGGGCAACCAGCGCGGTTCAGAGATCGCTTAATGGATGGGCTCGCGAAAAAAAAACCAAAGGTGGGTCCCGACGCGCTTTGAAAGTGACGGCATCACGCCCGGTAGAGCTAACGGTACAAAGCCAAGAGCCTGGCGTGCCCACAGAGATGTGAAAACCTCAGCCAAACCTACCACTCCCTTCCGGGGATTTTTTGTGGGATACCCACTCCTTTACCCGTTAGGATGTAAAGTAGAAACTCAAATGATGTAACAGTCTTCTCAGAATTTAATTGCATAGTATGTTAAACCCCTCTGTGTTCTACCGGCAAGAGGAGACTCGTTCAGACCCATCAACCCTCTGAACACAGTTAATCTGCCTGCAAATGTCTGAACATTCCTCCACACGGCAGGGGACCCTGAGATCACCCGCTCACCAGCACCCACAGTTCATCGCTCTCTGGAGAAGGCAGGAGCCCCGCCCTGCACTCTCTCCCTCTCCCTCTGGAAGGAAGGAGATGACGACAGGAGCGCACCATTGCTTCCAGCAGAAGAAACCAGCTGCTGTCCCTGCTCTCTACTGAGGAACCGGTCTCACCTCGTCTGAGAAAAAGCAGGAGAGGATAATGCTTGAGGATTACTTCACCTCACCTTTTCCAGCCAAATGTTCCTAGTACCTGAAAATACACAGAGAGTTGCAATTAATGAGAGTCAGCTTTAAAATTAAGGAGTCAGAGTAACCGCCCCGTGACACCGAGCGGGAAGGAGGACAAGTCATTCCGTGAGCCCTGCGCAGGAAAGATGCCCATCATTTAACTTCTGTTTGGGTTTCCCACAACTACAAGGTCTATGCTGCGGTCAGGGATGTTAACGTCTCAGTAGCAACCACTCCCAGTGTCTGGGAGGTACTAAACTTCACAATTTTACTAACTTTTCCCCCAAAATGTTATTTTTTTGGAACATAGAATCATTAAGGTCAGAAACAACCTTCAAGATCATCAAGTCCAACCATCTACTAAACATTCTCAGAACCACTGAACCACGTCCTGAAGTGCCACATCCGCATGTTTTCTGAACACCTCCAGGGATGGTGACTCCACTCCCTCCCTGGGCAGCCTGTTCCAAGGCCTCACTGCTCTCTCAGTAAAAAAATATTTCCTAATATCCAACCTAAACCTCCCCTGGTGCACCTTAAGCCCATTTCCTCTCGTCCTATCACTGGTTACCTGGGAGAAGAGACCAACCCCCACCTCGCTACAACCTCCCTTCAGGGAGCTGCAGAGAGCAACAAGGTCTCCTCAGCCTCCGCCAGACTAAACAACCCCAGCTCCCTCAGTTGTTCCTCATCAGACATTTTCTCCAGACCCTTCCCCAGCTTTGTTGCCCTTCTCCGAACCCGCTCCAGCACCTCAATGTCATTTTTATCCTGAGGTGCCTAAAACTGAACCCAGTACTCAAGCTGTGGCCTCACCAGTGCCAGGTACAGGGGCACCATCACTACTGCTGCTGGACACAGTTTTGGATGCAGGCCAGGATGCTCTTGGCTTTCTTGGCCACCTGGGCGCTGCTGGCTCACGTTCAGCACACTTAGCAAAGGATAAATCTCAGGCTGCAGCACCCTGGATTTTTCTGGTGCTCATTCTCACCTTTAGCTCTACAAGTCAGTCTGATGTTCCTCAGCTACTACATCAATATAAAGGAGGTGACCACCTGCATGTTACAGGTGGGGAAAGGAAGGAGCAGAAGACAGCGTCTTGTTTCAAGTCAACCAAGAGGAAATCAGTTCAGCTGCACCGAGAACACCAGGCCAGGTCACCGATTTGTCCAAGCCCATAGAGCTTCACTGCACTTGCTTATCTCACCACAGCCCCCGCTGATGTTTGCTATCACGGCACTGCGATCTGCACTGTACTGCTGCTCTTTGAGCTTCTGGCACCCAGGCGAAGCAGCCAGCCACAGCACACATTCCCAGGCGCAGGATTTTTGGGTCAGAGTTAGTATTTGTTCAGCATTCACCCCTTTGGTCAGAGTTGGTATCTGCTCAGCATTTACCCGCTCACCCTAAAAGACCTCAAAGCACTTTGCCCACTGCTGCCATCAGACACAAACACCACTTCTTCTGAGATGGGGGCAACCCCCCATCCTTACAAAAATTACCACGATTTCAAGCTCCCCACAGCACCCAGAGAAGCAACGCCCGAGGGCTTAAAGGCTCATAAATGGAAGAAAACTCTCCTGACATCTCCCTTGAGGCTAAAGAGCTGACTATGCCCTAACAGATCCTGATGGAAGCACCACAGCTGTACAGAAGACCTTGTCCCTTGCGCTTGGTTTAACTGAGAGGTCCCATATCTGACATAGCTTCACGTGGCTTTCTTATCAGTGACCAGTTACAACAAGAGCAACGACGCTGTGGGTTTTCCAAGGCTTGGATATCATCTGGGAAGGGCTTTCATAGAGCCATAGCATCATGGAATGGAAGGGACCTCAAGGATCATCTGGTCCAACCTTTTAAGTCAAAAGTTTCGATGAGCTGCCCCAGCCCCCTGCCAAGTTGTGTCTTAAACCTGCTCAGCGTAGGGGAGTCCACCCCTTCCCTTGGGAGACTATTCCAGTGTTCAATTGTTCTCACTATAAAGAACTTTCTTCTGGATTCCAACCGGAATCTCCTCTGGAGCAACTTGCAGCCATTCCCCCTTGTTTCTCCATGGGACTCCTTGTAAAAAGGGAGTCTCCTTCCTCTTGGCAGCCACCCTTCAAGTCCTTGGACATCGTAAGTGGGTCTCCCCTCAGCCTTCTCTCCTCAAGGCTGAACGAGCCCAGATTTCTCAGCCCCTCTTTGTGCTCCTCACCCCCAGAAGGACAAGCCAGGCGAGCTCTGCACGCCCTGCGTGGCCGTACCTGCTCTGGTGGGCCGTGCAGGAGGGTCTATTCCTTGCCGAAGTTGGCCGCCGTGCAGGTGGATTTCTTGCATTGCCTGCTGCCGGTGGTAGGTGAGGAGGAGGAGGGACATCTAGAGGCCATGCGGAGCCTGTAACTGTACAAAGAGGCAGAAGAAGAAGAAACTGATGCGTTAGGGCACCGGGGGAAGGCAGCAGAGGCTTTAGAGCCCTGCGGGAGCTTTAGTAAACTAGGAGGAAAAAAACCCTACACTCCACCCACACTGCGGGTACCGAGAGCCACTGCTGAAGGCGAGAGGGGCTTCGCTGTGTTCTGAACTTACCCTCCCAGCCCATTTAAGTGGGAAACAAACAACGGCACCTGGAAGCAGCGTCCAACCGCCCATCTAGTGTCCCAGACCCTCCGACGGGGACGGGCGGACAAAGGCAGAGTTATGTGAAGAGCAACTGAGAAGCGTCACGGTCTCTTTTCTTGGGACAGTCCATATCGGGTTTTAAAACACATCTTTCTAGAAGGGGAATTTTCCTTGGCATAAGCACAACAGCACGTCGGGTCGTTTGTCCCAAGGGTGATGGCAGCAGCGCCCTCCTGTCACTCCAGCACCAGCGGACCTGCCAACAACACCCACGGGCGGCTGCTGGGAGCGTGGCCACGGCCCCCTAATGGCGAGTGAAACCTCATCTCACTTCAGATTTTAAACCGACTCCGAGAATCCCGAAGGGAAAGTGAAAATCAGAGATTTTAACCGACAGCAACGGCGATTTCGAGAAGGACGCTGGAAAAGGGGAGCGGAAGGAAGGGAAGGCGGAAGGCTCACGCCCTATTCTAAACGTACCATCTCAGTACACTCAGGATAAACTTCTTTACACGGAAAGCTGAAAAAGAAAAAAACGCCCTATTTGTTTTTAAATTCAGCATCTTTTGTTCCCTCGCGCGCGGCCGAACCTCCTCGGCGCTGGCAGCCGCACGTCCGCTCCCCCTGCGCCCCTGCGGGAGCCACTCGCCTGCCTTCCGTAGGCAAATCCTGCAGAAGTCTGACCCAAACCAACCGCTTCTGCTCTTCCAACGGAGTATCTTTTTGGAATGGAATTTTAGGACACAACAACGGTTCTAAGAAGAGGTAAAAGTCAGGTTTGTTCTCCGTGGTATTTTTAGAGTTCGAGATACGCCCTTTAAAGGAGATTCCAGTTATTGTTTGTCTCGACATACGGATTCCATAGCGTGGCTGCAAGTCAGGCACAAAGTGCGAAATTTTCCATTACAACTGAAAAACGAAACCACAGAAGTTTTGCAAAGTGAGCCACTCAATTCTTTCCAAATTAAAATCGGCGGTCAGAATCATCCGCCAAAGTTTTGCTATTGTTACACGGAAACCGTCCTCCCCGGCCTTTCTGAATTTAATACCAGAGCATTTTCAGCCAGTGGGTGAGAAGCACAAAGTGGTAATGAGGAAGTCAACAGAAGCCAGATTTCGTTGTCCCATAGAAGGCCTGTTACCAGGAGAAACTGCAGAATATCCCAAATAAGCTCCGTTTGCTTGGCTTCAGTTCTTTCCTACAACTAGACGAGAGAAATTTTTGTTTCTTTTTATTTCAAATGTTTCCATTTAAGTAATTCTTAGCGTCAAAATAATTAATTATTACTTGTAGAAATTCTTCTACAACCAGTACCATCTGTGTGTTTCTACACGCAATGAGCCAATGCCTAGATCCTGTGGGAAACCTAAAAAAGAAAAAGCCTCAAATCCAAAGAGACAAAGAGAATCTGAGAAAATCTGACCTGCATTTTCAAATGCACCCCCCTCACCCTTCCCCAGAAACAATAAAGGGATCTTCCACCCCCCGGTTTCCTCTGGCTTTAAAGCTAAGAGATCACTGGCTCATTATCTGGAAGTTGAGGATTAGAGGAACACGATAAAAAGGGATTGTTTTTCAAGATGGAAATTGCAATGAGTTTTTAATGGAGTTCTTGCCTCTCCATTCTGCTCGCAGGGAGCCCCGCTGGGCCGAGCGGCGACGTCGGCTCTGCCAACACAGGTAGGAAATCGGTGTCCTCCTCTGCGCCGATGTTAAACCGAAGCTGTTCAAGGACTCGATTTTCAATGAGCCCGTCTGAAGAAACACGGAGATATCGGGAGGTTTTGGAAGGAATTCCCTGGGTTTGCAAAGCAAGCGAAACCCAAGGGGGGAGGGAAGCTGAAACCCCCCCGTCCCGGGTAGGAGCAGCTACTGGGGTTGCTGTTTATAGCCCTGTCGCCTCACACCTGCCTGCACCATCCCCCGTGCTGGGGTAACTGGAGACAGGCAGAAGAAAAGGCGCTGCAGCCGAGCAACGGGGGAAGGGGTGAGGGGCTGATCCCCAGCCCCGGGGCACCGCTGGCACCGTCCACAGCCTGGACCAAGCCCAGCAGGCAGACAGCACACCCCATCCTACACCCAGCCCTCTCAAACACATTGCTTAGGAACAGTCTTAGCTGGAAAAAGTAATAAAAAAAAAAAAAGGCAGCATAAAAAGGAATAGCATCAGGAAACACACTGTGCTTGCAAAGAACTCCCGGTTAGGCAGCAGGGAGGACACGTCTACTCTTAAGTTTTGTCAGCCAGCGAGGGCTTTCGAATCACAATCAACAGTCTTGGCAACTGTACTGGCTACACAGAAACTAAAGCTAAGCCTGAAGTTAAAATGATGCTATTTTTTAACAGAGGGACAGGGCCTAAATTCCCTCCCAACTGACAGAACACCCTAAAGAGAGACATGAATCACCGAGTTTAGAGAGACTCGCTGCGGTACAAATCCACCGAAGCCCAGGTCCTACAGCCTTCCATCCTCGGCCCTGGTGTGTCTTGCAGGACGAGCCGCTACCACGACCCCCGTGTTTCAGATGCAGAACCGGGTCGGAAGGGAAGCGATTTGCCAAGGTCACCTCCATCCACAGTCTGAGAGCAGAGGCAGGAACAAAGCAAAGGTTCTCCTCTCACACCCCGTTGCTGTTCCCTCAGTTAAACTGCCTCGGGAACACTTCAAAAGTTTCACCTGATTTGTCTAAACCAAATTCCTACTTCCGTAAACCTTCCCAGGCCACCGAGCCTCGCAAGGAGAAGCGCAGGCGAACAGTAAAAACGCCAGACCCCGGCACACACCCTTCCCTCAGACATTCTCGAAATACATTTGGTATTTTTAATGCAAATTATCTCGTCTTCTACCGCACTTGTGCAATTAACATTCTTCCAAGTGGCAAGTTTAGCCCATAAAAACGTTCCAGAAAAGCTGGCCGCGGTACTGGCGGGAAGGGCGGCTGGAGAGCTGGAAAAAGTAATAAGCGAGCCGACGTGGCTGGAGCGCGCCGACGCAGCGGCCGGGCACACCAGCACAATTCGGTCAACAAAGCCCTTGCAGGAGGTGATAAAACATCCAGGTAATGTAAGTTCATCTTTGTACTTCAATGAAAATGGGGGGGTTGTGTTGGGCTTATACTTCTATGCTCATGATCTTAAAAAAAAACCCCTGGGTATGGTCCAAACTTTCAGCCACACACAAACACCAATAATCTCCTAACAAGAGATGTGTCCGGGGTGTATCCCACCAAAAGTGTTTCCTGCTCTTCAGTCAGTGTCTACGCTGGCACAGGCTGCCTGCTGAAATAATCGATTGCCTGGGAGGAAGGAAAAAAAAATAAAAGAATAGAAAAAATCAATCAGATGAAGAGGTGCAGATGTTTAAGCCTAAATTCCTGGCTTTGCAGATTTAGGCCAGGCAATATTGTGGGCTGGAAGGGGAAAAAAAAAAAAAAAAGAGGGAGTTTGAGGTGTGGATAAAGGACATTTCTGGGCTTTCT
The DNA here is from genome assembly GCA_013396935.1 of Baryphthengus martii. Taxonomy (NCBI): domain Eukaryota; kingdom Metazoa; phylum Chordata; class Aves; order Coraciiformes; family Momotidae; genus Baryphthengus; species Baryphthengus martii. The sequence goes on along the minus strand of VWZK01021891.1, from coordinate 11,989 downwards.
GCTCTCAGTGAGAACTAAACGGCGGTGCTGCTGCTAACCCAGCTGCGTGTCCGCTCCTGCACGGGCACACTGCTTAGTGGGGAAGTAAATACACTAAACAAGGACTTGGAGAAACATCAACCATCAATCACACAAACAAACCTCTTTTTTTTCCCCTTTTTTTTTTCTTTTCTTTTTTTTTTTTTTTTAAGTGAAACAAAATCCTTAGCAGGACAAAAAGGTTTGTGGATAGAATTGGAGGAGGTCCCTCCTTTCTGCAGAAGAGCCTCTGTGTACAAAAGGTGGGCGAGCAGCAGAAAGCAGAAAGGACCTCACCTTTGCGAGACTTGCGTGCGTTTGGTTATGAAAAGGGTGAAAAAGCTGGAACACGTCCGGAATTTATCTTGCAGTCATGTGATACTAAAGGACGGAACATGAATATTAGGATTTTATGGTCAGGCCTTTCATGAATCTAAACTGGAAAAACCTGTTACTGGGATCCTTTGCACTCCCAACTTCCAAGAAGATTTCTCTAAGAAATTCCTACCTTTGGAGTAGCATTGCTCCCCCACAGGAACTCAAAAATCCTTTTGTTTCACACACGTGCTCCGGAGCTCAAGCTTCTTCACTGTTGATTTAGTTCCCCCCCCGGCAGTGAAATCCTGCATCAGAGCACCATCCAGGTCAGCGAGGAACACCAAACCAGCACCGAGAACAGCCTTAAGAAATCTCACACCGTGGCTACAGCTCGCTCAGGGGACTACCTACAGTTAATCACAGAATCATGGAATTGTTTCACTTGGAGGAGACCTTCAAGATCATGGAGTCCAACTGTTCCCCCATCCCTGCCAGGGCACCACCAACCCCTGTCCCTCAGCACCACATCTCCACGGCTTGGAAACCCCTCCAGGGATCAGGGGGACTCCAGCCCTGCCCTGGGCAGCCTGGGACAGGCCTGGACAACCCTGGAGGGCAAGAAATTCTTCCTCAGCTCCAACCTAAACCTCCCTTGGGACAACCTGAGGCCCATTCCTCATCCCATCACTTGGGGATAGGAGATCTCAGCCCCACCTCCCCCCAGCCTCCTGTCAGGGAGTTGTGAAGAGCCAGAAGGTCTCCCCTGAGCCTCCTTTGCTCCAGGCTGCACAAGCCCAGCTCCCTCAGCCGCTCCTCCCCACACTCCTGCTCCAGGTCCTTCCCCAGCTCCGTTGCCCTTCTCTGGCCACGCTCCAGCCCCTCCAGCTCCTTCTGGGAGTGAGGGGCCTAAAACTGACCCCGGGATTTGAGGGGCAGCCTCCCCAGTGCCCAGTGCAGGGCACCAACACTATTTTACTTAAACATTAGTTGCTTTTGAAAACCTAAATGAAGTAATCACTTCAAAGGGATTCAACACCAAGGGTGGCTACTGAGCTCTTTCAGAAAATTGGTCTCCTTACAAATTGAGTTCAAAGAAGTCACTTTAAGAAATCTCGGTCTAGGTCTATAAAGTTAGAACGGTATCATGTCAGCAATTTATCTTCCTGCCCTTTTAAAGAAGCACAGAGCATTGTGAGAGCCAGAAGGTGAAGAATGTTGGATCGAAAATAGTTCAATTACATCTTGTATGCTCTGAAATAATCTACTCTGATAATTTGATAAAAAGTTTGTACCTACTGAATCACATCCGCGACAGAGGAACAGGATGAGAAACCTTTATCGCACCCAGGGAAGACCGCGGTTGATTTTATTGAGCTTTACACAAAAACGGTTACTCCAAATGAGTTCAGAACGATGACTGAAGGGCAGCAGAACCACCCTCAGCCCCACACACCTCATCCCATAAGAAAGAAACCACAGAACAGAAAGCACTTTTGGTTTCAAAGGCAGATGAGTGAGAAGCATTTGCCACAACGATCTTGGGAAAACAAGACCACGACTTCAGTCAGACTCGGGGTGTGCAGCTCTGCAAAGCAGCTCAGTGCTGGCAGAATTCATTCTCCCTCCTCTTCCCACCTCCTTCTGCACCGCAAGGTTGAGCAGAAATCACCGGGCCGGAATGGAACGCGCAATCAACGCCGTGTCAGAGCTGGACCGTGATCACCTGCTGCTCACACACAACCCACACGAGCGAGAGTTCGCTGGGCCTGCCCCAGCCCTTCCAGAGCCACCTCCCTCCCAGGGCAGGGTCGGAGCTCGCGGCTCAGCGCCTGGCTGCAGCGGGGTCCAGCCCCGGCTCCCTCCCCTCTCCGCTCGCTGCCGGATCTCCGAAGGCCCTCAGCAGGCAGCGCTCTCAATGAGATCAGTTCCCCGGAAAGAAGCCCTCACCTTGACTCTACGCTGGGCTCTGAGCCTCTCTGAGCAGCGTCGCCCGAACCGCCGAGGGAATCGCGGCAGGCTCTGTCAAAACAGGCCCAGACACAAGATTTATTTTTTTTTTTTTTTCTGACTGACACGGGGCAGCACCAGCAGCTGAAGGAACGGCCGGGCAGCTGAAGGCAGCGCAGTTCCAGTGTGTAACCCTCCTCTGCACCGCGCGGACCGACCGCCGAGCCCGTCCTTCTGCTGGAACATCGGCCGCTGAATAATCAAAGCCGTTCCTCGCCAGCCTTTGGCAGTTTCTGGGAGTACTGTCATCCAAAACATGACTCAGAGACCTTGTCTGGCTCGTGAAACATAAAAGTCTTACACCAACTAAGCAGAGATGCAGACACAAACACGGTGCATGTTGCTGATTACTGCTCTGTTCCACAAACCGCTCGAGCTTTGAATACACCAGGAGATGAAGCAGCAACCTCTCCTATCTCTTGAGGAAAAGCCTCCCTCCAACTCGCCGCCTGCTCAAGCTCCCCGTTGAGCCTCAGCGTTTTACTGCCTTTTATCTGGGGATAAAAAAAAAAAAAAAGCAAGCAGCAGTATTTCAGTGCTCTCTCTCCAACACACGCTTTCAAACGTACACTCTACCAAAGGTGTTTTCAAAGACTTAGTAAGAGGAGCAAAGGTGTGGGATCAGCAAAAGCAACGAAAAGCCACGAGGTACGCACGGGAAGCAGCAGTCGGCGGGGACTCGATAGCAAGAAGGCTTCCTGAGAACTAAGGAAGAGGTCTGAAGGTTGTTAGTGGCTGAAGAGACTGGTCCAGAGAATTCCTGTTCCTTTCTGAGCTCGGCCAGGGATCCCGTCACAGACACCGGATGCTTTACACCAACAGCCTCCCATCCCACCGCCGGCCTTTAAACATTTGCTGACTGAGAGGAGCACACAGCAGCACTGACTTCAGCCACAGCTGAGTGTTACCACAGGATTAATTTCATTCAAAAAAAAATATCTAGAAGACATTACTTAAATTGCAAAGTCAAGATCTCCAAGGAAGCTCAGGAAATGACAAGTCCTTCCTACACACGGAATAAAAACCTGTCCCTAATGACATTTTCCGTTGTCTCGTTTGGTGTGTAAAACCATTAACCATAAACTTCACCTCTCGTGCATTTCTTACAGTGTCTTATCTGTATCCTGCTCTAAAATAGACTTTCACCTTCCCACTCTTCCAAAAAAATACTGGGAGGTCCTACACATACCCTGTCCCATTAGAGAGTCGCTCTTCACTTTCAGAGCAGCTCCACCCTAGGAATGAAGTGACAGGGTTTCTACTAAAAACTACACAGTACACAACTACAGACTTAGAACGCATCACATGAAGCTACGGATTTTTACTGCAATCTGAAGATAAGGCCTCCTGAAATCCCTCGAGCATTACAATTTGTACTTCATCCCCAGGTGTCTTCTAAGGCACACCTTTAGCTCTCTGGTCACTAGATACTGGATAACTGTCCACCCACAAAGTTTACAGGAAGCAATCCACTCCCAAAAGTCATTCAGGCTACCGTGGCTGTGGAGGTGAAGCTCTACAGAATTCCCATGAAACTTCTGCATCCAACTGGTGAGCGCTTTTCAAAACTCCTCCTATGGCTTAAAGCCACCAAACTTACCATGTTAATCCTACAAGTACTGACCTTCTATTTTTAAACATTGTCTGGGGGTGACTCAAAATCAGCGTTGCTCTAGATTGCCATGGAAGTACCTTCAGTTACCGCTATGAAATTGCACCCGAGCCCCACGAGTTTCTTTCTAATTCTTTATCAGTTTAATTAACTGGATGTGGAAGTTCCTGGAATCACAGAATTGTGAGGGCTGGAAGTTCACCCCTTTTGCACAATTCACTTACCACAAAAGCTCAGATCCCAACCAGCAAGCACTTGCTCAGTCTATCCTTCAGCTCATTTTCATCAGGAATAGCAGCAGAACGTAATGTGACTCACAGAGCTCACAGATTCCGTAAATAAAAGCTAGAATTACTTTGCAAGGTCTTCCAAGTTTTCTTTTTAATGTCCTTCACAAGCTATTTGTCTGTCACAGGTCACCATTTCCAACTCCTCTTTCTCAGCTGAACACGACTCCAGCAAAAGCTGGAACCGGCTCCACGATTTTGGAAACAAAGTCCCAAACCACAGCGAGCCAAGGGAGCGCTTTTTGCTTCGACATCCGGACGTGAAAATTCACACATCGAGTTACCGGGATCTAGTTTTCTCTGACATGTCCCCAAAGAAAACCATCAGGAACAGAAGCAGAACTTTAAATAAAAAGCTTACGACACAAACCCCCGAGGAAACGCGGGCCCAGATACACCCTGGCCTCCATCACCCCGAGGCAGCTCAGGCCCCAGTCAGGAGCTGGCAGAGCAGGGCAGGATTCGGCCGCAGCGCCCGGGCTGGTGCCTGAGCACATCCAGACCCTCTCCCCTACGAGCTGCTTGTAACTCCTTCTAGCAACCTGGATAATGGAAAAAAGCCCTGTGAAGAGAACGTGTCAGATCTCCCACCCCCGTAGGCGCTCCAGCATCCCAGTTTTCCTTACAGCGACGCTGCGTTTGATCTGGGCCGGCGTGTCAGCCAGGCTCCGGGAGCAGGACAAGTTTCATCGGTTTCAGCGCCTGTTTGGAGGCATTTCAAGAAACGTCAGCGCTTCGCGGGCATCGCTGCAGCTTTGTTGTTGCAGTCAGGTTGTAAAGAGGCACTTATAAAAAGCCACAGAAATTCAATGACGTAGATGAGCTGCAGCAGGAACTATAAGAACTGTACATTTCCTATCTGTGCTGAGTCGCCTATTTAGGAATGAAATGTCTTCCTGGCTGATCGGGTCTCATTCCGGAACATCGCCCTCGGTGGCACAGCTCCGCCCTGGAGAACAGGCGCGTAGGGACCGCTGGCAACGCTCGGCCTGGAAGCATCCTCGGGAGGCAACGGCATTTAATATCACAGCAGAGAAACAAGACATTGGCAACGGGGTTTTTGCCACAGTATTAAGGGCTGAGGGCAGGAAGCTGCTTTATTCCTGAGCAGTTCACTGCAGAGATCTCTGCTAAATCCTCACACGGTGATCAAAACACCGAGACCACAGTAAGAGCAAACACCCCCTGCATTGCCTTGGTCAGCAAGGGGGTGTGAAAGGACCTCTCAAGGGTAAGTTTAAGTCCCACCCTCACTCAGTAACTTCAAAATAATGGGAGAGATTTTACCTTTCCCCCCTCCATTTCCTAATACTTACAAAATATTCCAGTACAGCTCTGGGTATGCAAAACATTGTTTTCACTTGGGTAAATACAGTAAAACCAAATCAGTACTAAAAACCTTTCCTGGGGCTGTCCTAGCACCTCGTGCTGCGACTGCTGCTCGAATTCACCTCTCGAAGGGTGGTGCAGGTGTTGAGCTGCAACGTGTGTTGGCAGGATGCGTCTGCAAAGCCTCGGTGGACAACCTCAGAACTTCCGCGCCACCGCGCCAGCCTTTCCCTATCGCTTCAAATTCAGGGAAAAAGTTGTTATGGAGAGGACAAGTTCAAGGAATGACATAGCACACGAGGGAAAAAAAACAAGGAGCCCTTGACCGAGAATCGAACTCAAAGAGAAATATTAATTTGAATAGAAAATGACATGAAATATTAACTTCTTACTGGAAAGGAAATTGTAATGCCATTAGTCTTAATGCTGTCACCTTATTCCACCCAAGTGCCACACTGACACGGACACGGAGGCTTCCAGCTCCGCGGGAGGCAGAATGAGTATCTTGGGGGTGGAACACGACATTCCAAAATACTCAAAACTCTTTACATGTGCTTTTTTAAGCCAAACCGTTTCACAAGTTGAAAAGTACAGAAAATTAGAGCACGATAAAACCAGAAGTTGTTGAAATGGTGCATGTAATTTTAATTAAAGTAGTTTAAATGTCTTAACCGGGTCCACAATTTAAAACCAAAGATCTAAGACTAACTACAACTGGTATAAATCTGCTTCCGTGAGCCAGGCGTAGACAACCCGAGGATGCAAGGACACTTAATTCCTTCTAGATGTACACTGTCTATTTTTTTTTTTTATTTTTTTTTCCTGGTACATCTGGTTTCCATACAAAAGGCAAGTTTCTCACAAGTTTTTACAAAGTTTCCTTTATTGGTTACAGTTATAAAACGTGTCAGGATAGTTCCATCCAGTTGGTCAGGACGTGCTGGCACCAGCACCCGGACTCTTTAACGCATCTGCAGGGTACAGGGTGTGCCCCAAGCTGGAGGAGAAAAATCCCTCTTCAGCCCCTTACCTGCATGGACAGCATCTTCAGCGAGGCTACAAAAGTTCAAAAGCAAGGACAACCCCACTTTTATGGCAAATTATAATTTTTAATGTTTTCATTAGAATAGTCTTTATATCACTCTCCAATAGAAGAAACAATAGAACTAACAGCAAACGTTAATACAGGAACATGCTCCGAGATCAACAACCCAAAATGAAAACAAAATGAAATTAATGTAAAATGCAAATCACATATAGTACAATTGAAGTGTCCAAAACAATTTAAATAATTTTAAATATTTTATTTTTTTTTTTTTAAACTTGCTACAAATGCTTTATACAATATTTCAACATAAAGTCCCCATAACAGAAATGTAACAAAACGGGAATGATAGTGAAAGTGAAAGTTAAAGTGGCACAAATTCACCAAACAAGTATTAAACTACAAATTTTAAGAGGTAGATTACTTTTTAAGTCAAGAACAAAAAATAAAAAGGGGTGGCTGTATAAACTAGTCGCTCTCCATCGGTTCTGTCATTCGCCTCGAAAGCCCTGTGAACACGTGACAAACGGTATTTCCGTGAAAAGCTGTTCTGAACGACAGACCGACGTGGCGCCTTGACTTATTAGATAGAGGTGCACGACCTTTCAGAGTAATTAGATATTTAACTTTCAAAATATACAGGTAGGTAGCCCTGGTCTAGCCATCTTATCGATAAAAAGATACACTGCATTCATTAGATAATAGGGTATTTAGAAACCGGTATCGGTATTTCATCGCTATATAAAGTTTCATTTGCATGTATAAATAGGAAGTGGGAAAAATCCATAAGCCATCCAAAGCGGGCGTTTCGCCGTCGTACGCCGGACAGCTGAAAGACTCGCAAAGTGAGGAGGAGGTGGGAAGGGAAGGAAAGGAAATTCTGCGGCGCCAGGTTGGCCTCTACTGATCGATTTAGACAAAATGCTTTTGAGAGCCTGACTACGTGACAAAAATACTTTGGAGTGCGGGAGCAGTTGCCGTCCCTCCAGCTACACCGAGTTCCTGCCGCTGGTACGGAACCCGCTCTGCCGGAGCCGCGGGTCGGCCGTCCACGAAGGGACGGACAAAAGCAAGGGCGAAGCAAACACCGGAGCGACGGATTTGCTTTAGTTAATCCCACTATTTCTTTTGACGGTTTCGTGGGGGTTGTTTTAACAGCACCCTTCTCTTTTATCTGAACCGTCCTGCAGCCCAGCGCGCACGGCAGGCGGGGAGCAAGGAAAGCTGTGCCTGACACCCAGCATCGGCCGTTTGATGCCTGGGAGTCGGCTCCAGCTGGTTTCGCAAGCTCGATGGATTTCACGGCCACTGTCGTAGTGCTTATCCTAAGTGGAGCATGCAACAGCTCTACCATGTCATTAAGGGATTTTGTGTTTGGTTTGTTTTTACAGGAGGTTCCTAGAAAATAAAAAACAAAAAAACAAAAACTGAAGATAAATGACAAAACAAACCATTTGTGAACGGAGTATGGTTACACAGAAAAACCGAAAGGTGAAAAACAAATCTGGAGACAAATATTACACGAAGCAAGTCTTGAAAAAAAAATAAAAATAGTAAGAATTAAGATTCCCTGGGGGGGGAAAAACCTCAAACCACACCAGTGTCTACATAGAGTAGAACCAAAGTTCCCCTGGGCTGACCTTAGTGTATGAAGGCAAAAAAAATTCTTCACACTATACACTTGATATCAAAAAATGCTGACTAGATTTACGAACATTATTTCAGAAGCAATGATTCTTCGAGCGTAACTATTCATTAAACCAGAAAGACTGGAAGCTGCCAAAGTAAACTAACAGTATTTGAGACAGTCAAGGAAACCTTACCCCACAGTAAAGAGTTATTTACCCTGAATACTATTAATCAATTTCCAGGTGCCCAGATTTCCATGGACTCGGTTACTTTACTTAAGATGGAACGATTAATTTCGATTGAAAGATGGGTCATTCTGGCTCTAAGTTCTACCGATCTGTTCTGGCGTCATGGAAAACCCAGCTGCACACATAACGCTGCATCGTGAACACGTTTACGTCCCAAGAGAAGAGGCCTGAGAGACATTTCTTCTTCCTTAAAGGCATTTACACGTCACTAGCCTCCAAATTCCAGAAATGTTTTTCTCCTGCACCACATCCTCATTTGGGTAGTGACTATTTTAAGTCAAATTCCCCTCCAGAACTTTGAAATAATTCTGTCGTATTAAACCTTTACTGTACAAACAATTTCACCCACGTGTTCACCCTGGAGGCCTTCCCCCTGAAACACACACTTTGGATTTTGACACTTCCTGACAAATTCTGCTCAGGGACACTCGTTCTGTAGGAGGCTGCCAAGATCCTCCCCCTCCTCCACTGTCCACTTGGGTAAAAAACCCGCCACCTTCAGCCATAAATCCGGCGTTAATCACAGCCATGCACTGCAATTACCAAACCCAAAGGAACTCTTCGTGACCGGTGAGCTTTGCGGAAGCTCCCTGGCAAATGAGATACCCGTTTCCAAGACTAATTGGGCAGGAGCACGCTCAGCAAAGTTATAAACGCTGTGCAAAATATCCTACTGATTGGAGAGACTACAGGAAGGCGTGAAGTCGTGACTCAGGCACAGGGCTGAAGATTTTATTTAGTTATGGAAGTATTACCCTTTCTTGAGATTAAAATGCTGCTTCTCAATAAGAAATAGAACTTTAATTATAAAATTTATTTTTACTGAAACATAACAGCATGATATTTCTAAAAACTTCACATGGCCACGTAACTTTTCTTACAGGTCTAATTCCCTTAAGTACATCAGGATCTGCCTCAATTAGTATGCACGTACCTTCTGGAATAGTTGGTCATGGCTTTTTCTTCTTCTACATGATAGGTAGAGGATGGTTTTTATTTGAACCCAGCAATACAAGTTATTTTAGTGAGTAGCAAAAAAAAAAAAAAGTGCAGTCGTGATTTTTAACTTAGTGAACCACCACAAACTAAACCTGGAAGGATTTCGGGCCACCATAGCTGTTAGATATCAAATACAAGATCAGTGTCTCCAGTAACATTAAGTTGAAAGACGTTAAGTTTATTTGCACTTGGGTACTGACATTTTTTTTTTTTTCCAAGAGTTTTCAATTCAGTTTATAATTAAAGACATTCTCTATACAAACTATGCATTATTTCATGACAACATGACAAAATGCATTCGGTATGTACATGGCACCTCAGCACGACTGAGCCGCTTAACCACGTCGTAGGCAACGCAACCTTGGATGTTTATTTAAGCAGGAGAAACTCAAAAAAGACCAAGAAATTTGGCAAACCAGCAAGCAAGGTGTTCCTGGGTTGTTTCAACTTCAAATTAAACGCTTACCTGAAATCTTTCAGTTCTTGCTTTGCGCTGCTTTCGTCTCTTTTGTTTTCTGCTGCCTCCGCGTTCGCCGCCTGCTGCAGGCTCCGCGTTATCGGCCCTCCGATCCTCTCTCGGGACTTCACGGCGAACCTGTCGGCCTTCTTCTTACCGGCCACAGCAGACTTACTTGGCAAAACAGCTTTATTATTCCTTTGTATTCTGACGTGCAATTTCCGGGAGGCTTTGCTTGAGATTCCAGAGGAACCGTTCTTAGCGATCACCTTCGTTTTTTTCCCATCAACGTGGGACATTTTGGACACTCTTACAGGACTAGAGTTCCTCAGCGACGAAGAGGAATTTGGCTTTTTCGAGCGAATGGAAGGGACAAATTTAACGTTCTGTTTCGATTTGAAGGACGCCGAGGGAAGCTGGATTTGCGCGGGTCCTGAGGTTCGCGCCCTCGTCTTGCCCAAGGGAGGCTGCACGCTTTGCATTTTGATCTCGGCGTCCGCCGTCCGCCGGCGCTGGTTGTTGCCTTTCTCACCGCTGGCAGGTGAAGGAGAACCTTTCTTTGAAGAATTCTTTTTAGAGGAGGGAGAGGTGGGTTTTTTGGGACAGCTGTAGGACGCGTGCTTGTTCAAGCTGCCAATGTAAGTAAACTCTCTGCTGCAGTAGGGGCAGACGTGAGAGTCGGACTCAGACGGGTTATTCTTCAACTCCGCCTTCTGCTGGGCAGATTTCTTTTTCTGCAAGATAGCTTTCTGGACCAGCTGGTTCTTCTTTTTCAATGCACTTATTTTGAGTTTATTGGAGGACATTTTGCTCATCTCAACATTGAAATTAAGTCTCTTAGGCTGCCCCATTCGTCTGAAGGCATTCTTCCCAGGGCCAGCTAGAACCACCAGGCCGTTCCTAGGCTGCACCGTCTGCTTCAGCGGGACGGGATTTTTTTTAGGCGTGTACCTCTTTTTGTCACTGGCAGACGCACAGGCCAGGATGTGTTTGTGTAACTCAGGCATGTTATCAACGCTCTTCCCACATTTTGTGCATCGAATGGCAGTAGTAAAAGTCTGTGGGATATTGTGGGTAGTGAAGTTTGTGGCAGTCACTCCAATGCCCATAGGATTACGATGGTGATACTGAAAGGGGGGCGGTTTAAAGCTCGGGTAGTGTTGATTGAGGCCCATACGAACATCTGGATCTTTAGATTTTACTCCAGACGCCATTATTTTTATAGTAGTATAAAGCTCTTCGGAGGAATCATTCAGATCATCATCTTCCTCCTCTTTAGAAGGTTCCAAAGAATCTTCCGGCAGGCTCTGCATGTGCTCCACGTTCGCCTTACTGGGGTCAGTAAAATTCTGGGGTCTCAAAGTCCCACTTTCAAACTCGTGATGCGTGCACTCTTTGTCTGGATGGAGATCCCGCTGATGCTGCTGCAAATTGCACAAAAAAGCAAATTCCTTTTTACAGACCGAGCAAACAAAGATATTTCCGACTCCGTGAAGCAGAAAGCGATGTTCTGACAAGTCCGTTTTATCCCTAAAAAGCTGTACACAGAATTCACATTTGAAGGGCCACTCTTCGGCATGAACGGATAAATGCTTCGTTAGGTCTTTAATGGACAGAAAAGGTGATTCACAGACATTGCACACAAAGCTTTTATTGAATGTTTCCTGCACTAGCCCCGCTTCGCTCGAAGTATGAGGATCTTCCCTTGCTTTCTCTTGTTCGTTTTCAGCTTCTTCCTGTTTTATGATTGGAAGAGTATTTTCAAGATTATCAGCAGAGGAAACAACAGAGGAAACTACAGAAAGAGGAGGTGGAGATGGAGATGATGAAGACGAAGAGGAGGAGAAAGAGGAGGAGGAGGAGGAGGAGGAAGAGGAGGAGGAAGAGAGCGTAGGAGGCCCAGGGGAAGCAGCAGAAATAAGAGGTTCGACTGAAGGGACGGGAGACGGAGAAGGGGAAACGGTAGGTGAAAGAACCGGCAGCGGGGACTGGGTAGTAGTGTTAGAAAGTGGCGACGGACAAGAAGAAGTGTTAGTGGCG
>VWZK01021890.1:48481-81765 GCA_013396935.1 Baryphthengus martii | reverse complement strand
CTCATTTAAGAGAAGATTACTTCATACACTGAAGTATTTATTGCTGCTTAGCAATCATCGTATTTCTATATTTTCATGAGTATTCGTTTATGTTTGTAGCTTCCCATAAACATAACCTGCTAATGTTGTGTAAACCTACTTTTAGGATCATACTACCACTTAAGAAGAGCAGCAGCCCGGGGCTTAAGCAGCTCTCCTTTGCAATCTGAGGAGTTAAAATATCAACCAGTATCAAGAGAGGTTATTTTTAAAGCTGTAAATGGACTTACACAAGAATTACTTACATATGAATAGCAATCTGCCCTTTCATAGCTGTGGCAATAACCGTAGGCCTTGGCAGGTTCATATGCTGACTGTAAATCCAACTCCTATGATTACTATGCTTCCTGCCACCTCCTCATGCTTTAAGGTATTCCTGATGCTTAGAGACCTACAGACCAAGCCTAAGAAAGTAAGATGGATTCTAATCTCTGAAAGCAAGGAAAGGATCATGCCTCATGAGATACAAAGACGGGGGAAAAAAACACCTCTTCTTAGGGAGATAGAAAAAGAAGCTTAATGTCACTACCCACAGTACTAAGTAAAGCAGGATTGGCACAGTCAAGTATCCTGTAAAAGATCTCCTAATAAAAATGCCAGTCTCAATTCAAGTATGTCAAAATGAATTGACATGGTTTCTGCTTGTGTAGACGGTGACAATAACAGCAGCATCAAAACAGCAACCTCAAAATATCAGAGCCAAATGTTTCTAAGGTATTTGTGCATGAGCTATAAAATACAACTCATACCATCAAATGAACTACTATGTTTTTTTCTGTAGCAAAAAAAACACAACGCCAACACAAGAGAAAAAAAAATAAAATAGCTTCACTTTCTTTAAAATAAATGCTTATCCTCCTTTGGGAACAATACAGGATCAACCTCAGTGAGCACAGCAAAAAGGGAAGATCCTAAAAGCTGCAGTTAGCTTACAAAACACCATTTGCCATTTGAAACAAGGAATACGTTAATGAGCCAAATTCTCTTTCTCAAGATTTAAGCTCATTTAGGCAAAATTGTCTAAGAGGTAATACTTTAGTCTTCTACTTCTGGTAATAGCTTATTCAGAAACCAATAGCTACCACATTCATTTTTATATTTCCCTTTCTTTTTTTTTTTTGAAAACAGAAGAACTTTCTGAGTACTGAACAAAACAGCAGCAGTCCTATTTAAAGCAATCACCACATCCTTTCTTAGCAGTCATAGCTCAAAGTATTCTGAAATTTGGCCAACTTGAGGGCAGATTTGGGGGCAGAGTTTATCTTAAAAAAAAAAAAAAAATCACAAACCCAACAAAAAACTCCAAACACACCATGTTTTTACACGATTTTGGAAGTAAAAGAGAGTCCCTGAAAACCATTTGTGATGAGATGTATTGTTACAATGACCTTAACACAGCACTGCACTACACATACTGGAGTTTGGTTTAGGTATTGAAAATTCAGATGTTACAGTATCAGCAAGGAAAAACTTTCAGCATTGCCTCCGTACTCATAAAACCAATTACACTGTTGGCTGTCTAGACCTCAGCACTCCATAATCAAGTGTTAATCTTAATGGCTTTCCCTAAGAAAACCTTGCTGGACACAGAAAAATATTATTCAGCAAGAAAGGGAAGACTTCATGTTGATCTGTTGTAAAGAAAACCACTAAGCTTTTCAGTAGGGCCTCAGATGGTTAAGTGGCACGTTGCAAAAAGTGATTTTTCCCAAGGAAAAACAAACTGGAAGATGTAATTCTAGATAGAGAAGTCTTTGTGTTCTCCAAAGAATATTAACTACATATCTAAGTTTTCAAATATAGTCAATTTAAAAAGAAATACAAAATTAAACCACCTTACACATGCAGATATTACATGTCAAGTATTTTGCCTATACACATATGAACTTCCCAATCATACTTTAGCATCATTTTGAAAACTAAATTGTTTCTTCCCCTTTATAAATTGTCAGTTGTTATTTTGCTGGATAGAAAAAAAGTTGTAGGATTAGACAGACAAAAAAAATAATTTAATATTTATGTTATATAAACACTTCTGAAATAAACCTATGCAAAATATTTAGCCAGTATATATAAGGAAAATATTTACTCGATTTTATTTTCATATATATGTATATCATTTTTGTATATAAACGTGTATATATATACACACACATATTTGGCATAGTGATGTATGCCTATAACAAACAAAAGCAGCATTCAGAGAAACGGTGAAATTCACATTTTGTTACTTTACTGGTTCACATACAGAATCAAATGTAGCAGGACTGCCAACACCTTAGCATCTCTGATTTTTTATAGGAACTGCTGAACTGGAAACACTTATAGATGTCAAAATTGATGATCTGTAGAGATTAATGCAATCTATTGACATTAATATTTAATACTATCATCTTTTAAGCTGTATTTTGTTTATACTAACTCCTGATGCTTTATGTTTGGTAGGAGGCATTAACCAGAAACATGTTTTTATTAAAGAGACCAAACTTTCAACAACTCGTCTGAACACTGCACGGAGGAAACGGATTTCAAACTTTTCTGCAGTAAAAACATTTGTAAGTTTACCTGCGCAGTAGCAATTGCATTTTCTAAACTCCAGCCATGCAAACCTATGACCTTTATCTCATTTCTCTACTGATATAAGTAGCAACAACTATGGATTTTTCCACTACTCTCAAAGGCCGCTTACTCTGTTGTTGTACAACAGCATCATATACTTTCAGGAGATGAAGTCATACGGTGCTGAAGTATACCAAGACGGGGGAGAAAAATCACAAAAAGGAAAACACAGGCAGGACTTACCATTTCTTATTTAAGAAGAGGTAAATGAAATAATATATTTTATGTCTGTGAGCTAATATGGGTGTTATCTATTCTATTTTATATTTTCTCAGTATCTCTTTGACATACAAGAAAAATGACAAGAAAAGCGTAAAAACCCTGAAGAAATTCAGAGCGGTATAATACTATGATTCACTTTTTACTAAGCATGAGTATACAAAGATCAATTGCAACATCAGTTGATTGAAACACTGAAAATTAATCTTGAACATGACACAAGTCACACTTTTTTCTACTGTGTTCATGTAGTCACCTCAAAATACTAAGAGGCTGTTAGGGAAAAATATTCTTTTACAACAGACCTTTGCAGAAATCACATATTATAAATACCTTGCTGTTTACGTGGATCATAAATCTGGAGCCCAAATAAAGGTGGTCTTTCACTTCTTAACAGTGTCACGTTCCTCGTAACCAGATCCAACTGGAAAATTGACCCATTCATATAATCTGTCCAGTAAATGTAATTTCCGTGATGTGATAACCCAAAGGGATGATTCAAATCTTTTCCACTGTAGACTACCTGCAATTAATTAGTGGTTGGTCAGCATTAGCAAGCTTAAAATAAATACTATTTTTTATTAGCATATACTGCAAAACGGGAAATAGGAAAAATGAGGTAAGTACTGTGCCCAAATATACCTCAGGCAATGCAATCCAATAAAGAATAAAGTAAAAAAAAAAAAAAGTAAAGCTGTCCAATGCATCAATATCTTAAAAAACTTTTTTATTAATTCATTTTGTGTCCTCTGTCAGATGACACAGAGGAATGTAAGAAACCATGTGTTCACTATGTTCAGTAAGTATCTACCTCCTTCCCTAGCAAGGAAGCATCGTTCTTCATATAACCGACTATTGTCAAGT
This sequence comes from Baryphthengus martii, assembly GCA_013396935.1. Lineage (NCBI taxonomy): Eukaryota > Metazoa > Chordata > Aves > Coraciiformes > Momotidae > Baryphthengus > Baryphthengus martii. The sequence goes on along the minus strand of VWZK01021890.1, from coordinate 78,024 downwards.
CTATCAAAATAAATACCTGCTTCTTTTAAAGCACAGAAGAGTGTGTATAAGTTGATTATTTTTGTTGAAGTGTGAATTAAGTGCAGAGGTTGCTTGCTTATTTCTGTGAAGTTTGTTCCCAAAGGAAGACAACCTTTCTTTCATGCACCTTCTACTTCCTTTTTATTGTCTCATACATAAAACTACAAACTACACCCCAAACTGTGTCTTAATTTTATTGGCCAAAGAAATGTTTCTTCACAAGAACATTCACATTACCACTACGCACAAGACCTGTCTGATAAAGAACAGTTTAAACATTTTCAATCTCTATAGAATGAAAACAAAATTTTAAAGAGAGTCTAATCTTACCATCAAGTAAATTACAGTCATTAGAATGATTTACTTTAAAAAGACAGAGAAAACTGCTGAACTCTAAAACATCTACCGCTGGGAACCCTGCCTCTATACTTCATCATAGCAGCTGCAGTTCGGAAAGACCAAGCTCCAGTCATCTGCTGGCTGGAGGTAGATCATCCCCTTGACTCTATTTAGAGGCATGAACCCAAGAGAAGAAGGAGATAAAGCCAACTAAAACATAACTAATTTGAGATGAGAAACATCATCCCCGTTTGCCCCTCAAATTTTCTCTTTGAGCTTGGAATTCTTTTGGTCAAAAATTCTCATCTCAGTTAACTACTTTTGATCAAAATTAATCCAGCAGTCAATTATCCACCAGCTACTGGTGGAATTCTTGTAGGACTTTCCCACCCCTCAAAATCTTCACTATACCAGCACAGAATTAAAGATGCTATTGACCCAGCTCTACTTTGAGCAAAATATCCTACGGTTAAGAACAAATGATTCAACATCAAAAGCAAGTATCTTTTAGTTAATTTTGGCTACATATATTTTACTCAAATAGTTAGTTATGCATTGTATTTAAATCCCAGGATTATAGAAAAACACTTTTCAAAAAATCACTTCAAAATAAAACCTGTAAAGACAGGTGCTTCTTATTATTCACCAGGTGTACTGGGAGGCAAACTCAGTAGTTCTCACTAGTAATCCCTGTTTAATCCATGACAGCGGCATTTAACATTCCTAGATCTCTTCTGCCCAGCAGCTTTTCAGGAAGTCTAGTACTGCTAGTCAACAAGCATCTCTAACTAAAAAATGTCTTTCTGTAACTGTGTTTAGCCTCCTCCCTGCTCTGTTACAAGACCATAAGGGATTTGGAGCAAAAGTAGAAGCGCTAAATATGAACACCTAACCTAGCCAGGATGATTAACTGCAACACTGCAGCTTTAGTACAGGCTTAACAACAAATCAACCAACGTAAAGGATTCTAAAGGCAATATTAAAGCAATACGAGCGTGTATACGGATGAGTTCCAGGGAGGACTGTGTCCACAGTTACTTCTTTCAAGACTAGACATCTGCTTATTGGTTCTATCAAGACCAATATATAGAAGGAATCATGAGCAAAAGATAAATGAGAAGTCGCAAGACATGCACATTTTGTGACAAAATCCTCCCACAGAAGAACATGACGCCTGCCATTTTCAATAGTGAAATTTCAGTTGTCGGGGTACTAATTTTATGAAGCAGATGATAAACCTTCCCCAAATTATCAGACTCCAGTCCAAGCTTTTGCTCTTTTCCAGATGTCTGTTCTGTGCTTGTTACGTCTGCAAACCACACAGAACTCATACACGGACTTGTATCTAGCTCGTATAGCACCTAAATCTCTCTCCATCTTTGACTCAACACTTGTTGACTGCTTCCCCTCTTCATAGTATCACAAATGCTCAAATGGGGCACTTAAATTCAGCAAAAGCAGTTTATCCTGTGAAGTTAAATAAAAGCTTCTCTCTGGCAGAGCCAAAAGGATTTTTTTTTTTTCCTATTGAAAACCTCTTTGCAGGCTCATGGCTCAATCGAAATGTAACTTTTCAATTCACATGAGAAAAACAGATTTAAAGAAAATAATAATAATAAAAAAGAAATAAAAAAAATTTTAAAATCAACTTTTATGTCACTTTCTAAAGATGAAAAATTTAAGCTGTATTACAGTCTCCTACAGGAGACAGCCAACATTACTTGCTTCAGCAAAGATGACACTGGACATGCTGCAGGGTTCTGCAGACTTTAAAAAGCTTGAAAAGTATTTTTAACACAACACAATAAAATCCAACGAAAGAGCACGCCTGTGGCAAACCTGCAGTATTTCTCTTTTACCTTTCTGTCAGTTCCATTCAAAAATATCCTTTCAATGTGATCATAATAGGCATCACACCAGTACAATACATTGGCATGATAGTCCAGAGTTAAACCATTTGGCCATAGCATCTTTGATGTTACAAAAATCTGCCGACTGTAGCCATCCATCCATGCCTTCTCAATTCTTCCCACACTGTCATCTATTTCATCTTCTTCCCAGTCTGTCCAATACATCCAGCTAGGAAATTATAAAAATGAACATTCAGATGCCATTTTAATCATTTGAATGACATTGTACAATTTTAGCAGCATTTCGCAAGAGTATATGTCCAAGCCAGAGTGATTTTGGATTTTGCATGTTTCTTTCCACTCCTATTTCTAACTCTGTGTGTACTTTCCCTACCCTGGATGCTGTGAAATGATGCTTACGTTGTTTTGCTCATAATATAATGAATTGCATGAATACCAAATAGGCTACCTGACAAGAAAAGTGAAAGAATTATTTAAAGACCTTATTTAATCACACCAGAATTGTGATTTTTTTTTTTTAATTTTTAAACCAGCAGTTTCATTACCTTTGTCACAAAGTTCAAATTTTACTATTTTGGTTCTCATTTTGTTGTTTTTTTTTCCCTCCTTTTCTTGTTGATTTTTTTTTCCCCTCCCTCCCAAGTCTAATTTGCCTTTATGATGCACATCTGTGTTTTATGATTCTTTATACTATCAAAAGCTGGGCAATACATGAATTAATTCACTCTGGTTTAACAGCTGTAGGATAACCTTGACATTCTGTGAACTTCACATTCCACATGAAAGCAGCTAAATTACTCAAAAAAACTATTATGAGCACCGCGTCCCTCACAAAAATGTTTAGAAAGATCAGCAATATATATTATTTTTAAAATAGCTAGAAGACAATTTTAGTGTTGTTTTATGTTTTATAGTGCAGTAATCTAGATAACCAAAACAACTCGATGATCCTTTGAGGTCCCTTCCAATCCCTAACATTCTGTGATTCTGTGAACTCTGAAAAATGGGTACCCATGCTAGTTTGAAAAAGTTAAGCAAGATCACGACACGCAGTAACATCAATACGCTGAAAACATTTAATAGACAGTAGATGTTTAAAATTGAAGTCAAATCTAGGATTTCAATTATTGAGCATTAAATAGATAAAAAACATCATGCTGAACTTAAATGGATGCTACTTGTTAAAGTTGCCATGATTTAATTGGTATTTGTGGGCCTCATCTTTGATTTCACCAGATTTATGTTTCTAAAATAACTTGTGTGATCCACTTAAACTGCCTGTACGTTGAAGAATAAAGGCCTGGAATTTAAATTCTGAATTTACAAAGGAATGAAACACTGAAGTGAAAAAAAGAGTTTCATCATCAAATGTGTGTAAGTGATGCTGAAGGTACCGGTAAAAAATTTTATTCAAATATACTTTTATGTATAAGCATAATTTGAGCAATTTGGCGTTAATATAAGAAATCAGAAAAGATAAAGTTGCACCATCATTACACGGGTTTACAGATATGCAAGTGTACTTTTTTTTTTGTTTCTTTTCTGTGTCTTCCAAGTCACCCACCAGAGGGCTGTTTTGGATTCTTTCAATATTTTTGTAAATACATACTAAGAACACCAATCAATTTTTGATCCATGCAATTTATAAGCTTCCTTGCATTTTTGACTCAAACAGCACTAGGTTTAAATCACAGAATTATAAAACCTGCATATGCCCTAAAGCTCAGGCAGAGATGCAGGTCAGCATGGTATTTATTTTATTGGAAGACAAAATATGTTTTACAAACATTTACATGACTGCTCAACAGCAATTACGGAGCTTTTCTCCATTAACTTTTTGCCTGTACTTATTCTAGTTATCATGTCATAAGCTAAAACATGCTTACAGTAGCAGACAGTTACATTAATGTGCTTTAATTGTATCCCAAAACTCAGTTAATGCTTCTACATCAGTTAAATCAAGACTAATATTTTCTAAACATAATTAAAATGCCATAATAAATGCTATCCCTCAGGAAAAGCTTCCATGAGAATTACATTCATGAAGGGCACGCTATTTTATTAGAAAAGTGTTTCATGTAACAGCCCTTTCCAGACAATACATCTTCATACGCTATTTCCTGTGCCATGCATTTACTGAGCTGGAAAATCTAACAAAGTAATTGTAGGTATGGTTATGCTTTGTAGTCTTGATTTCATGTCCTTACTATCTGACCTTAATTAATTGTAGCCTTTCCACAGTCACTTCCATTCCTCAAAGGACAAGCTCCAAAGTGAAAACCTGATAGTGTAAATACATTTTAGTACTAGGAAAGCAACAATTAATCCAGCCACCCTAGAATTACCTCCCTACATCACTCTCTAGTGACAATTCCCTGAATAAAACAGTGATTTTTTAGGTAAACCACAACCGTACCACACTAATATCATGTTCTTTTTATTATGCAGCCTATCACAATTAATTATGCTAGTAAGTAAATGAAAAGTACCTGTCTCATTTAGTTTTGTAAACCAACGTGTACAGGGATGTGGTTATAATTGTACAAGGATGTGGTCATAATTATCTTCAGAAATTGAGACTTACAAAGAGAGTATTATGAAGTCCACTTACTGTTAAAAATACATACAGATCTGATGCACTCAATTTATTTGACAAAAAGGTGAATCACACTCAGATTAACTGAGCATAGTTTCAATGGTGTCTGGGCATACATTTTTCTGAAGGCTTCAGGCAAGAATGTTGGACAGGAATTACAGATATTTTAGACTACCGTAAAATTGCAGACTACTACATGACTCTATAAACTCCATCCTAAGCAAAATTCAATGTTGTGTTTATGCTATAAAGACAATCATCAAACAACATAAATTAATCTACTTCATACCCATTGACAGGATCCACAACAATTCCTCTAGGGTGGGACATGTCTCCCTCTAACAAGGTTTTTCTACTCTGAGCAGCTTTTTCCAGTCTGGCTACAGCAATCGTTTTCCTGTGGCCATCATTTGTCCAATAAAGATTATTTCCAATCCAGTCCACTGCTATGCCTTCTACATTGTCAAGATCTGTTGAGAGAGAGAAGATGATAAGAGATTAATATTGTGTGTTTACGTTCTATCATTATCCATTAGCATAGGCAATGGACAATATATGGTCCATGTTTCTATACTAGGTTATTTCCCTGAATCCGAGTTATATTTGCTGTGTCTGTCAGAATTACTCTTTGCTGAAAACACCCTACAAAAGACAAAGACTTGTCATAAAATTTGGATAGTTAACCATAACCCTCCATATGTAAACCATAGCTGGCCCAGCTTTTAACAAAAACCTACTTAATTTTAAACCTAAATAACAGTATCGCTGAAGCCAAGAACAGCTTCCAGGATCAGCTCTAGTAATGTAAGTTATTTTGCTTTTACCCAAATCACAAGTTTCATTATTATTTAAAAAGTAAAACAGACATCCAGTTTTTACATTTATCTTTTTTTTTTTTTTATGTCACTTGACTTTGCAAAACATGCAAGTAAAACTATCACAACAGTTTGAGTTATTCTCCACAGCTAAGCACATGAGCAAACTACTAATATAGTAAGCAATATGTGAGCAAAGAGCAAGGCCAACAGTGGATGAACCAGTGGGCTCATTAGTTTGACAGCAGTAGGGCTCCATACAGAACTCAAATGAGTCAACAATATTCATTACATACAGCACAAAGGTTTCCCCACTTCAGAAATACTCAAACAATTCCCCAAGCTACAAGTTTTCCCTCAAGCTTACCCGACATCTTGTAACATTGACTGACCTCTGCCCTCTCCGACACGATACCAGTTCCTTAACTGACAGCATAAGGTCTCCAAGAGGTTTTCCATCTCTCTTCCCTCATACCCTTTCTCTTTTCTTTCAGAAACAGCTCAAAATTCAAGTGCATGGGGTGAGGTCTGGTGAACTGCCAGTCATTCTCTTCCGGCTTTTGTAGTGTTTTGAGGGTTAATGCATTACCCAGCTTCAGGCATCACCCTTTATCACGCTGCTGATCTCCCACCAGCTCTCTGGCATGTTCCTCCTAGTGTGGTCATTCCTCATCTACAGACAACCCCACCATTTATCAGGTGATACCAGAAGTGCAGGAACATTGAGGGGAGTGATGGAGTATGAGCTATGGAATCGGTGACTATCTCTTTTTTCCTGATCTCTCTCCCTCACCCTTAAACAGGCTTCAGCAGCCCAAGGACCAGGCACTAGCTACTTCCTTTTCCTCTCAGTTCCTCCGTGACATATTTTGCTGGGCAAGACAGAGCTGCTGCTCCAGGTAGCCCTCCACAAGCCGACACCAAAGTCCTCCTGAGCACGTGGCAGTACTTACAAGTGGTACATGCTCAAACTCCCCTGAGCTGTGCCGGCAGCAGCTCGACACATCTTCTATTATGGCCTAGTCCTATCTCCAAGCAGGGCCTGGAGCACACACCGACAGCCCTGTTCACAAACCATGACCACAGCTGAGCCCTCCAGGCCGACTCCTGGGCTCAGCTCAGCAGTTCCAGTCCCTCTTGGAGGGCCCCACGGCACCCACAAAACCTCCAACACCAGCACCACCCTTCTGACAGGCCATTCCCTCACGGGCGGCCTGGAATGGCTGAGGCCAAAGCAGGACATTACCTGACAGAGGACTGAAGGTTGCTGCCTCTCACCACCTTCCTAAAGCTGAGGAAGCTGTCTTTGCTTGCTTTAGTACTCTTTCTAAGGTCAAACTTGGGGTGGAAACACTCGTTTTACTGTTATGTTGTTTGACATCTTGTCACTTGGATTAAAAAAAGGTAATAGTCTAACAACATAACAGGTATAACCACTCCAGTGCTTCCACCTGAGAATTCACAGTGCCAAATTGTTGCCTTCCTATGCTGTGATAAAAATGAAGGTCAGTGTGGCTGAAAAAGTGAAAAAAACCACATGAAAAATCCCACCATAAAATCCACACTAAAAAGATCCCCTCCTTACTATGACACTTCTTGACAACACAGATTGTCATACTCGGATATACGATCCTACAGTACAATTTTGATGGCAGGAATCATTGAGTCTTGAAAAAAGGAATGCAAATTGTTTTTCGGTTCACATTTAAACCAGTAATGCCATCTAGATGCAAGCTTTCATCAGCTTCATTCTTTCACACTAGTGTCGACATCATTTTCTGATCAACACTGATGGTTTTTTTTTGAAAGATTTCCTCAGAACAAATACAATGCAGAGAGATTTTCATCACAATGTACATAAATTCATATATTACTATTTCTTTAAGAAATGCTGATATGACAAAGTCACTGATCCTTACACCAGACATGCACCTGAAAATGTGTTAAACTGAACAGAACTGTTTACTGTTTGAACTGTGCTGCCAAACATAGGTAATTTAGCTGTCAGCTTTCTAAACAACTTCATGTGAACTCCTGAAGTGCTGCTTTGGGACATTTCAAGTTGTTATCAAAGTCGTTTTTTACTGTAACAGCACTGTGCGGTGGTGCTGTGTTGCCATCTTCTAAACCTTCCCTCAGGTTTCTCCACCAAGATGCCTCCCCATAATAAAATCACAAAGTACTAATGGAAAAGTCTTACTGACATTCGCCACGTCAGCATACTCACAAATTTTCTTTTGCAACGTGTCAAACGTTTTCCCTGGGACAAACTCTTCACCAATAATATTTTTAGACCTCAAACACGTTTACCAACTATCACTTTATCTCATTCTCCACAAAAAAACAGTAAAATTCCTTGTGATGGACAGGAGTGTAAAACTCATACTGAGCCACAGTCTACATAACTTATTTACTACTGTACAAAAAACTTTTTGCTTACTATAACCCATAGATAACATATGGCATGTCATCAACAAGACACTAAGATAACATATGACGGTTTTACCCAATAAATGAAATATTGGGCTTTTTATACACTTGGATGCAATAACAGCATCCATAAAAGATGCTGTTACATTCTCAATAGCATTGGAACACGATAAATTACTTCAGTATTTTTGTCAAACAATGTTTTTTAGTGACTGTAATACCATCATATTCCCTGTCAAGTTAGCAGAGCTACAATGTTTTCAAACACCTTGTCACTGCACAATATTTCAATGTTTTTGTTAATTTTAACAACTTAAAGAATAAAGCACAATGCATTCAACTATGATGTCGGAGTACATTAAGATTATGATACAGACTCACACTGCATACTAAAATTTTTAAATAACAAAGCATCCCTTATTAAGGGAGAAACTTTACTCGGTGTGCTTTCGATGTTTAAAAATAGAAAGTTAAAAGAAGCTGGTGACTACTGAAAGTCATAACATGACAGTTATGTAATATTTTTTAAAACTGCTTTTTTCTCTTATATCCTCTCTCTGGGCACAGCCGTAATGGGCAAAGAACACAGATTAATCAAGACAAATAAGACTTTTTGAACATAAGAAAAAGAAAATAAACTCTTGATAATAGCACAGGAAGTAATTAAGAAATCAGTTTCCTTGTTTTGAAGAAATGAACAAGACCTAGAGTAGTTCAGAATTCTTTCGAGCTTTAATGCTGCCTATAATTCCTATCCCATCTATATTGCTTATGTTAAACGAAATACTCATGGAGAAGTATGTATATATGTACATATATAAAACTGCAACACATTTTACACATGCTAGGTTTTGTTTGTTGATTTTTTTTTTCTTTAACCCTTGAACTGCAAAGTACAATCTAACACCTGCCGTGACCTGAACAGGAATTAAAGGTATGTAATATCTCCAGCTGCCAATTTAAAATGTTTATTTCTTTGAACATGGGAACAATTGAAGCCTGACTCCCTCTATATTCATGTGTTCCCTTCGTTTTTTTTGTCTAATTAGCTGAAGAATAATTAAATGTTTTCTTCCAGTATAACTCCATTTCATAATTTTTGAGTGCATATTGTTCAGCTGCAGGAATCAATGAGTGAACTCTCAAATCCTCAGTCCTTGGTATCTCCTTTCCCTGTTTATACAGTTTTTTAGAATTTTAATTACACTTGGACTTCCGCTCTATATCAAATTAACTTGAAATAATTCTGAAGGTCCAAAAGATATCACAGAGAGACAAAGGTACCCACCAAAGTATCAACTAAACTTTATTCAGATAAGAAACTAGACGTAAATTTAGTAAATCAGTCACGGGTGTACAAATGACACCATAACCTGTGAGACACAATATGAGAAAGTTATGAAAGAAAAAAAAAAATTGGTATATGCTGAGGGTTTTTCCAAAATGTGTTTAACATTTCATCTGTATTTCTGATACATATAAACATCACTATATTTTGGGGAAAGTATTTTTCCTTGTGATCTAAAAAAAGCTTGAAGGAAGCAATGGTGTCAAAATTTGCTCTCCAGATGGAGGATATGGATCAGAACAATGACATATCTAACCCAGCAACAACCCAGTCTGACAAGAATCATCCAGTCAAAGGACAAAACCACTGCAGATTAATCAGAGTGGGTGAGATCAGTGTCAGCAGCTCAGCCAGGCTTCCCAGGCTGTTGGACACTGTCAGTTTTATTTTCTGTCTCTGAGGCTTTGCTCTGTTTTTTAAAAAAGGCAATGTTAGAGCCAGCTGGAACTCTCTGAAAGTAGGAGAGCAGCCTTTGGTCTTGGAGTGATTGAGTGAATTGAGGAGAGAGACGTACAAAGTATGGTAGGGAAAAGCAGAGAGCGTCTCACCGAGGATCTGGGAGCCCTGGGCTGACAGGGAAGGACTGCTGAACAGAACAGGGAATAAAAGACAAGCTTCAGGAGTCAAAAGTCCTTTGGGGCTCAGAGGGGTCTCAGAAGACTTTGCTCAATTCAGGAGAGCACTGACAGGACTAAAATCAAGCTTGAGGACAAAGAGTGATTTGTTCAAAATCCATTTTGTTTTTATCTTGTCTGACCCAGACACCTTGAGTTAAACAGTTTTTATACTAATACGATTAGCTTTTTAATGAAAATATTTTGTTGTTTTCTTCTTCTTTGGGAGACAAAACAGTCCAAATGTGGACTGTATGAGTATCAACTGCAAAGACTGGAATGATAAATGCCTGCTAAGATTTACAAGCATATTGCTCCGAGTCTATCCAGTTTCATATAATAGATACTGTATCTGAGCTACCACAAATTCTGTGGTCATTTTGGAGCATCTGTTTCTAAAATCTCCTGGTAATCAGATATTGAATATATCAGAAAGTTTTAAAACAATGAATTCTACAGCACAGTCCTATAGAGACAGCTTATATTCTTCTTGTTAAGTTATAAGGTTCACTTATTTCACGACCTAAAAAACTGAAATCTATTCCTTACTTTTCGTGTGGGCTTCACATCAAGTAGTAAATAGGAGTAAAATAACAGCCATTCTGCCATTCTGGTTAAACAGAATTGATCTGACTACAGTAAACCAGGCCTTCTGTAGTCAAGTTTTTTTTTTTCAACATAAAAAAAAAAGATGAGGTGGATAAAATATAATTTTGATCATTTTCCACTTGATAATTGACAAATTAACATTTGTAGTTTGGGAAATACTATCAGCATTTTACAATCAACAGTTGTAAGTTGGCTCTAAATACACTTTATATAAATACAAGATCTTAAAAAACTCATATTTCTAGAGGCAACAATTTGCCACATTGGTTTTAAATATGTAAGAGATAAGCACAGTGTGAAATTTGGTACAGAATAGCTTGGCTCATCAATATCAGTTAGATCACATACACTAATAGAGCCTAAAATACTAGATTAAGATGAAAAAACTTTGGAAAAAATTCTGGATATGAACCACCTAACCAACTTCCAAAGATCTTTACAGTCTTACTTTGGCCTTGTCTAAGGAAAAAAACCTTAGCCCTGGACCATCTTTGCTAATGTTTACAAGTGAATAATACAGAATTTTAAGGCTCAGAGTAACCATGAACAAAATAAAGGGGACAAAGACAAAAGCACAAATCCTGGGGTTGTTTTCGTTTGTTTGTTTTTTCTTTTTTTTTTTTTTTTTAATGTTACTTCAACTATATGATATTTAAATCCCTTTTAAAATGTCTGGCTTGTTCCATAATTTTATTAAAAAAAAAAATGATTTCACATGCAAATTTGAAGTCTTAATTATAGTAATTCAAGTTGCTGGTGGAAAGTAGACTACTACTGCAGTTGTGCTGCCAGCTCTAGGACAGGCCAAGCTGTGGGCTGTCAAATAGTTATCAATACCACACAGCAGTTTGTTTCCTGAAGTGAAGAACAACAACAAAAAAATCATAGCTGAAACTATATGGGAAATCAGACTCCAGCAGTGTTAAGGTGCTCAGCATTCTCAGCTCCCAGTCAACAGCTCGTAGGATCAGGCTCTCGAGTAGGCGAACTGTAATTACCTGAGTTACAGTGTTGTTTGAGCTAGCATATCTGTTCTCGCAAAACCTGAGAGTCACAAAAAAAATGACAACTTCTAATCTGAAAAGTGACACCTACTACGGATAGAGTTCCTTGGCAGCATGCTGTTCAGAGCGAATATTAAACCGCCTCCTGACACACCTGATTTTCTCTAGTAGCCTTCCACCAAGAAATGATTTAATCTGTCCCTGCTGAGTTCTTGAGAGCTGCCAAGAATAAAAGCTGAGGTGGTATGGCTAGAGGCCGTATTAATTTTTTAAACCATGAAAAATACATTAACAAGTGTTTTTTAAGCATATTTTAAAGTTATGAAACTACACCAAGTTCTAACTAACAATGTAAGCCCCCGGGGAAGAAGCAGGGGGAGAAGGACAGGGATGGTTTTTTTGGTCTTTGTAAATATTAGGACCGGCAATAACGCATCATTGGATAATCCATAACTTTCTTTGCTATTGTATTGATATTTTTGCTACATTGTACTTGTAAGAGCAGAAATTCCAGTTAAACATTATTTAAAAGAGTCTCTTCACTTTGCTGGTTTGATATACAAACTTCATTCATGTTTGCATGTTTGATTAGACTAACCCCAACCTGTTTGACACCTTGCAGCAAGGATGCTCCTTGGTGTCACTTTATAATGTTTAAATTGACACAAATTTACATGTCCACCCCTTCCTCTGCTCCACATTTGGATTACTTTGCAAAATTAAATGTAAGTTGTTTGGTAAAAGAAGGTCAGCAATGGAAGTTTTGTGATGTATATTATGTTATCCATTTCCATATCCACAGTGAAATGAAGAATTACCTGATTAAGAGCTGAGTATTCGTAATTTACTCAGACAGATGCCTTTTATTAAAGCAACCACCGATACAGGATAAAGAGCCATCTATTCCTTGCAACTACTGCTGAAGGGATCTTTCTGCAGACACTGAGGTCTGTGGAGAGACCCTGCACCGAAACAGCACCATATCACTGCAAGCTGGAGATAACTTCTGAGACGGGCGGATTAAAACACGGATTTCCTGTGCTAAGCCAATGGTATTGTAGTTGCTTTCACTGTCTCAAGCTTCATTTTACAAGCAAAGATATTAAGCTCTCTGAAGGCCAAGATGAATATTCATGCTGCTTATTTTCTTGAGTATCAGAAAATGAAGCAGTTGTTACCTCCCGCTAAAGCAGTCTTTCAAGAAAATGGCTCGTAAAAGAAAAAGAAATATGAGTTGACAAACTGGAGGTTTTATCACTGGAACAGCTTTTAGTATGATGTGATATGATTCAAGGAGATTCTGGGACGTGTGGTGGGAGAGGTGGCAAGTAGAGAACCGCTGGCGTTTTCTCATTGCTATAAAAAAAACGGTACAGACATCTTAATTAAGGTTCTACAGAGTGTTTAGGTCTTCCTGTGGCTTCCACATATACAATGGAAAATGCATCAGGAAAGATTGGAGCTTTTTTCTAACAAGTTTGCAAGCGCTACAAAAAGTCTGACTGTCAAACTACTTGAATAAGCTCCAGAATCCACATTGTGATACAGGTTGGAGTGAAGCAGTTTTATAAAGTCCACAAGGATATGGGATGGCTCAGCAAATGATGACAAAGAACTACATCACGGATCTGTGAAACAATACAGTGGAGATGTAGGTGGTACTCACTGGTGGATATAAGTTGAAATGGACAAAGTAAGAATTCACACACGAGCAACCTCACCAAACTTTACATTTCTGCACTTAGGAAAAATAAATAGGAAGTTGTGGGAAAAAAAAAAAAAAGAAAAGTATTTTCAACTCTGCTTAAAGTCTAATTTGAGTATGTTTTCCATGGGAGATTTAAGTAAAGCTTTAAATTATCTGTAAATGTCAGTTCAACTTCTCCTTAGTGAGGTTCTCCAAATGTCACTATCAGTTAGCATTGCTTACCATCTTTGAGGATTGTTTCTCGCTCTGTCCCATCAATTTTCTGTCTTCCGATTAGGAAACTGGTAGTATCAGCAAAGTAAATGTAATTGGTTTCAGCATGGAAGTCCAGAGCACGAGGATTGACCAAGTTTTCTATTGGGATCATGTATTCGTCAGATACTTTGGTATTCAGGTCCATTCCCCGTATTATTCCTGGGCGTCCCTTCCCATAAAAAAGAAACAATTCATTCTTTGGTCCTGCAAAAGAAAGATTACAAACATAAACAACTGATGCTGCCTAATCTTCTTTACAGTGCATAATGGCACTGTTTAATTAACTGGCACAATTAGTGGGGGAGCAGAAGCGATACTGAATACAAAAAATTAAACTTTCATATATTCTGAAGATACCTAAACTCAAGAAGTTTAGTTAATTATAGTACCTTAATTAAAATACAAATTACTTCAGTGAGCTGCTTACATATCATTATTTTTTCTATAAAAGTTCACATTGAAAAACAATACTAGATCACAAAATAACTCTGCATCTACTCTTAAATGGACAAATATAGCTTTGTAGACATTTAATTTTACAATTTCTTTGGATCTGTCAGTGAAATGTAGACCATAACTGAAGTAATCATTAAATCTAACAACACCATAAACTTCAACAAACACAAACCACACTTTTTTCACCCAAAGTTTCTCAGAAATGGTGAAAAAAGGTAACAGTAAATTTCTATCAAATGGGAAAGAATATAAGAAATCAACACAGATTGTTCTTTCATACTGAGATACAAAATGTGGATACCAATATTTCCTATTTCTGAGGAGATTTTTACAATTTAATCAAGTAGGTTAATTACAAATAACTGAAGCTTACTAAGGTGATTTTCTTTCCTTAGATACTTATAAATGTCCTTAGAACTATCAATATATCTCCTAAAATTCTTTAAAATATATACTTTTTCTAATGCTTCTCAGGGTTTTTCAACTGAATTGTCAGCGAAAACTGTGTGAGGTTCGACTGAGGTCAAATATATCTATCTACCAACATCCATCAAAATATCTAATTGCATCCCTTTCATCTGAACTAAATCAATGCCATTTGATGAAGAAATCAGACAAAGGTAAGTGGTCCCAAAAAAATGTCAGGACTGTCCTGTTGGCTGTAGGTGCCCAACAGACTGTGCATTCCTAATGTTAGGTATAACCATAGTTACACAAATCAAACTTGGCTTTCACAGAGTAGTATGAGAAAAACCTTGCTTGACTTGACTTACTCAGATGAAAGGTCTGCTTCTGAGGTACAAGCTGATTCTATGAGGAAGAAATGGATGTGACTAACAACATTTCAGTATCTATGTACTGCGAGAATGTGTAGTATATAAAGAAGATGACTGATTAACAACATTGATGATTTTTAGAATTCTTTAAATAGTATCCGAGGTTTAATTTGCCGCTCCTATGAACTAAGCCAAATCAAATCATTTCAAGTGAATGAAAGGAATATATGAACAAAGCATCAGGTGCACGTTGCAAAAACTTTACTCAAAGGCAGCCCATGTGATTTCTACTGTTATTGATAAGCATGTTAAACAATACCCAGAACTATACGCTGGAATATTAGAAGCTGGCAGGCTCTTTGATTTAAATAACGTACTTTTGCATGACCTGCCATCACTCCCCAAGATGAAACCAGTCCTGCAGCGACAGGTCTGTGCTTTGTAGTTGCTGCTGAGCAGACAGATGTGCGAACATCCCCCTGGCATTCCATATGGGTCCTCTTCACATGCGTGGCTTCTGACTACATCCAGTGAAAAACAACAGAATTCAAATCCATTTAAAGCAAGGTAACAATAAGCATCAGCACATAGAAAGTTTAGACAAGGGAAAGAGTGAATTTGTGCGACAATAAATCTTTCCCTAGGATACAACTGCAAAGGAAGGTGGTTTTGTTAAACGGTAGCCAAAACAGACACATAATCCAAAGGGTCATCTTATAGCTATCAAGCCATTCCCATTGTTGTGTGTGATCAACCCTTTCTGAATAAGCTTCTGCACAGCGTTTGCCAGGCAGCTTTTCCCTGGGGTAGCTGACATTTTTCCCCTTTTTTATTTGTTGCTTTGGTTCATTTGATTCGTTGGTTTTTTGAGGACAGAGTGAATCCCATGCCAACCCAGCCTGCTATTCATTCAGCTCCATTAGACAACACCTTTCTGGAGCAGAAGCTAAAGAACAGAATGAGCCTTGTAGTGTTTTTCCACAGTTGTTGGGATTAATTCAGCTGAAGAAGCCAAAGAATTCCTTTCCTTTGATTTCATATTTTCAAATGCATGATGTGAAAGCAGCAGATTAATATATCAAATTAATTTTTAAAAACTCTTTAAGGCAAATCTGATGAGAAAACAAAATCTACCTTGCTATCCTACATTTACTAAGCTGGTTTACAACAGTCCAAAGGTGTTCTAGTTCAAAAAAGTGTTTTTCTTTTCTTTCTCCTTTCCCTCAAGCTTTTCAGTTGTTTATCAAAAAAAAAAAAAAAGTAACCAAGTGGTTTAAGATCAATATTGTTAAAGGTATACAGAAACTCTACCAAGCTGAGACAGCTTTTACAGCGAATCTTGACAAGCCACAAACATGTCCATTCAAAACAAAAGAAGTAGCAGAGTGAACAAAGGGCAAGAGGAACAGAGTAATCACAGGATGTAATAAAAGATTATACTGTGCTCATGTCTCTACTCAACCTCCCTGACTCCCTCAGGGGTACAAGAGCAGGGCCTATAGCAAGGAAAGAGTCTTTGCAGCCTCCTTGAGACGCTAACGTCTGCACATCAATGCCCTCAGCTAGAGAGTGAAAATTAGTTCACCCAATCTACGTCAATTTATAGTTTGTTCCCACTTCAGAAACTTCTCTAAAAGCAATCATTCTGTTTAATAACATTGACGTTGATCACCAAAATTGATGCGTTAGCTTTTCTGTCCAAGCAGTCATGGCAACGATTTATTGCTATCAATCATACCAAAACATTCTCATAAAGTACCGTTGTAAACCTTTTGGATCTTGCTCTCTTTGCACAAAGTTCCCACAAATCACGCTGCTGTTCAGAGCCATGATTAGAGCTATAGGGGTCTAGGGACCTCAGAAATTGCTATTTTACCAAAATTTCTGCGATTGCAAAAAGTTTTTCCTTCTAGGTGAAACTGAAGATTTATTTCTCAGAAGGCAAAAATTATATTTATACAAACCAAGGAAAACTTAAAAGCAATTTCCTATCTCACCACTTGCAGTGCTGGTAGTTAGGCAGACCAGCTGCCCACATGACATGGTTTAGTGGTGGACTTAGCAGTGTTAGGTTTACTGTTAGACTTGATCTTAAAGGTCTTTTCGCTGTATCTTTCGATGCAGTTTTCTGGAACAAATTTTTTAATGACATATCCACCTAATAATTGATTTTACACTTCCTAGAAAGAATAATTTTTGCCTTACCTGCTGTTTGAGCTCTTTTCTGGTACACACGGATCTCTTTAGCACTGTCAATTCTAGCAAGAGACTGAACATCGGTGCCATTGTATCTGTTTATTCGTAAAATGCTGAGGTTATCTGAATTAACTGTATACAAATAGTTTTCAAATACTGCCAAACCACAAAGATGTCTAATCTGGAAAAGAAAGAACAAAAAACAACAAAACAATTATATCATTATTTTAGCTGAATATTTTAAGTATAACTATGATTTGTAAACATCAAACGTTACTGTGAGTAGTACATGGTAAACTGTACAACAAGATTTCTGAGTACGTCAACAAATATTTGCAAGTGATAAAAAATACTACACTACAAGTGTAGTTCTCATTCTTGTAGTCCAAAATTTATAATCAGAAGAGCTTTGTACAAGGCAGAAAATATTTAGCAATCTAAATTAATTTATCCTCTGAATTTCCCAGTTTCTCTTTCAAATGAAAGCCTCCTGCAGATTTTAAGTGCAAGAGCTTATTTTAGTATCAACTAATAACATTAGTTAATTTATCTTAGCTATTAACTAGCATTAACTAGTAAATATAGATATTTAAAACACAGTTTATAGGTACTTTTCTGTCATGTTATAATCAAAGCAAGGCAAACAGTGCAAGATGTACCCACTGAATATTTTCAAAAGTAGTAAGTGCATAAAGAAAAAAATTCCCTCAGCTTTGCTTAGGTTCCTTTTGTGTTGGTATCTTTTGAATGTGGTTGTGGTCACACAGTACTGTTGTGTATCAAAATGTGAATTCTAAAATTGCATTAATCTCTGATACATCTGGGATATTGATTAAAAATTAGTTAATGTTAGTCAATCACAGCTCAAACGTGAAGTGTTCAACACTCCAGCAGTTGTACTTGATTTATAGATTTAGAAAATGTGAAATATCTCATTGGTAATTTTCAAGCTGAACAAATTAAAGAGAGTTTGTTGGCAGATGTTCCGATATTCACAGGCTGAGTATCTTTACTAGTTTAATCAGCAAATTGTTCACCACAAAGTATTCACTTAGCTTATTTACTCACACTTTCAGTCATATGTCACCAAAAAAAACCCTACACAACAAAACCAAAGCAAACAACCTCTGTGATGCATCAAATATTTCAATCCGTTCTGGAAATCACGCCCCAGTTGGCTGAATCTTGCCATTGTATTCTGTCTTTTCTCAGAAAATAGAAATAAATAATTGAGATCAATGGAAGTCTTTGATTAAGAGTCAATAGAAATTCAATCCAACTACAATAAGATGGAAAAGAAAACAGCCTTGAAAACAATGATGCATCTGTACCAAATCGTTGAATTCTCCTCTGCATTATAATCCTTTCTTCCCTATTTTCATTTGCACTCAGTTTAAAGTTGTATTTTTTAACTCCCATGAGAGTTTTCTATATTTACACTATTAAATTATGTGACTCTTGAAAACGCATTTTATAATGACTTAATTATTTTAATTTAATTTATGCATTTGTTGTTTTTTATGTCTCATGAAGGTGTCCAGCTATCTCATGCATGAATGGAAATGTTGCTTGCCACAAAGAATAGTCCTTTGAAAGCCACCCAGGCTATCAACCATAAAAGCCTGGAATATTTGGAAAGCTTATTTTTTTATATGCTTATACTTATGAAATAGACTTTAATCTCTAAAATTTCTTGATAATAGTTTTCTGGTCTGCTGTTTCCTTGGGCTAATGAGGAGTAACTTGGAGTAACAGTCATTCTAAATCCTGGCAAATGCTGGTGAAATGAGCAATTTTTCATTTGAGTGAAAAGACAACGAATACGCTTCTCCTTTTGTGACAGCAGTGATCAACTGAGAGGTCAAACTTTTTAATACCCTTCACACCTATGGAAAGAAAAGGACTTACTTAAGTAGTTTAGAAAAGAAAGAATCCCTCTGAACTTGAGAAAGAATCCTCTTTCTTTTCTTAAATTTAGATGCAAAAGAACAAGCAACTCTATCACCCCTCTTTTACAAGGATGTATAACTGTTATTTGCTTTTGAAATAGCTTTCATTTTTAAAGTATCTATTCCAAAATGTTACCTGGGGGCAAAAAATACAAAAAACCAACAACACGAAACAAAACCAACTGTTTACAAGACCTATATTTCCAAAACAACTGGCTGAAGACTGGGAGTAATTTGATTAAAAAAAAAAATTAGGAAAGAGTTTGCTATTTAGTCACATGACCTAAACTGGTTTTTAATTACATTTTCTATCTGTTTTTGAATGGCAGTTATGCTAACCAGTTGTCTTTTGGTAAACAATGATTACTGGGAAGCAGGTAAAGCATGACACCAAACCAGCTAAAATGTTTATTCTGTCTGCACATTTTTACACTCCCTGCTTAACCTCAGACAGAAGCAGACGCAAACATGGTACCCACACCAGCTCTGGAAGTCCAAGTAGCAAGCAGGATTACTTTGGTCTTTGCTAATTCTCTCTCAATTTTCTCAAGTCTCAACTGCGAGGGAACCCTTCCTTTCCCTGCTACCTACTACCCCACTCCCCAAGTTGAAGCAAGAATGATGGATTGATATACCTCAGCTCAAAGACTCATACAGTTTCAGCATTTATATTTACTAATTTGAGCATCTGGACCAACTAGGAAAAACATCACTGCCGTTAACAAAATATGATTTAAGGGCACCAAGTTTGGCCTGAACAGGTGAAGAGCTTTGGCTATTCCTTCTCCCACATTCTTGCGCCTATTAGTCTCTTCTTCCTCAATTGGTAAGGACATCTTGTCATTAATAATTTATCCTGTAGTATCTCTCCATCACACCTTATTTTCCCCTCCTGAGGTCTTTTACAGTGAGGAGTGTGAATTCCATGGTGCATTATTAATGAGACAATACATGGAATCTTGTCCATCAGTTGCTACAAGGGCTAAATTGCAAATAAAGCAAAACATGCAGACGAATCTTTCAATGTCTAATATATTCGAACTAAGAAGAGAAAAAAACTCTGGTATTACTGTAATATGTACATTCATTTACTGATATCATTATATTTTACTAATTTGCAAATAAATACCTACTTGTCTGCCTTTAATTATCGTATGCCTCTTCCTCCCTTGATAGTCAACGACTTCCACACTATCCAGATAGATGTCAACCCAGTACACATATTTATTGATGAGGTCTAGTGCAAGAGCAGTTGGCTGTTCAATTTTAGAGTCTACTATCCACGTCCTGTTCATTCCGTCCATGTCGCATCTCTCAACCTTGGCAGCATTCCCATAGTCTGTAAAGAAAAGCTTTCTGTTGAAAGAAAATAAGATGTTATAAGTTTCAAAGAGTGCGAGCAGAGAGCAAAGCTCCTGGTGGCTCTGTGCAAAGTAAGGTTTTGTTGTTCATCATTTCAGGGGGTTCATCTAATAATAACCCCTATAGCTCATACTGATATTCATATACTTACCAAAAAACTTAATCATATCTTCTAATAAATTCACAATTACACAGAATTTTCTTTCAAATGGAATGTACAGTAGTCCTAAATACATTTCCTTACACCTCAGATATACTATGTAATACTTGGCTTTTAAATGGATGGTAACCATATGTAGAGAGTCCACACTATAATCTTAAATACCTCTTTAATATTCTTTTTGTAAAAGATGGGAAGACAGTTACAAATAACGAAGAGTGGCAAAAGCAGAAAGTGTTTACATGTTTCAGAGTGAAATTCATGGCATATGAGGTATAACAAATACAGTGATATACACTAGCAGGTTTTTAAAAAAAAAAAACATTTCTAAAGAAGGCACTTTAGTCATTAGCACATTTGTGTCCAGTCTAAGAAGGATGTGCAGGCTATAAAATGTTTCCATACGTCCATTGAGTGATTCCATCCAAAAAGAATGGGAAACTATCAAAGACTTGAAATTCCTACTAAAGCTTCCTAACCCGATACTTGATTAGCATTCACCGGGTTTAGCACACACAAATCAATTTTGATTAACTTGACAATATTTTAACAAAATTACCTATTTGTGAGACTAACTCACACTTGTAAGCTGAAGACCACCTTGCCATGACTTTAATATTCTTTAAAGAATAATCTTGTTCCAGACTGAATGTAACTATAACTACTTCGAGACTCAGGATTTCGTTTCCCAAATGAAGTGAATCATCTCCTAGTTATTACCAGTAATGTGAATAACATTGCATCAACAGCATATAAAACTTGAGATGTTTTTTAAAGAGTAGCAATTTATAGCCTTGTAACCCCTCAAAGAAATTGAGCACTGCAGTATATTTTAGGCTGGAAAGAATAAATGTTTGCTAAATATCCAACGAGACCCATAATCCTTTATTATTACCACCTTCAAACAAATAAGAATGTAGTTTAACTGTAAAAGTGTTTCATGTGTAAAATGTAAGTTTTTTTTTTAAATAAAATCATTAAAAGTATTAAAGGCAGTAGAATTATCTAAAGTATATGTACAGCAGCTGTCAAATGCCAAAATGAATTGATCACAGAATTATTAAACAGGGCTTGAGGAGAATTTGAAAGGTCATGT
This sequence comes from Baryphthengus martii, assembly GCA_013396935.1. Lineage (NCBI taxonomy): Eukaryota > Metazoa > Chordata > Aves > Coraciiformes > Momotidae > Baryphthengus > Baryphthengus martii. The sequence continues at coordinate 56,419 of VWZK01021890.1, read as the reverse complement.
AGTCCATCACCAGACCTTAAGGCAGAATAAACTTTACCTATAACGTTCCTGAGGGATAACTCCATTCCTGACAGGGATTTCTATTTATCAAAATCATTGTGAATTCCTGTCTTGTCCTTCATTTTAATTCTGCATCACAGTTGTACTTTAAGAACATTTTTAAAACCCCACATACTTAACATGCAGGTCCAGAGAAATAAAAATGCGCATACTACAGGTGACGTGCAACGTAAAAATTATGTCTGCAAAGCAAATGTTTAATTTGGAATGAAAATAATCAGCGAACTGTCTGTATATAGATGTATATACACATTTACCTACATGTATGTATGTATTTCATAGCAATAACAAGGCCTAGTACATTTAAAATAAGTTGTTAAAACATTGCATGCACTCTAGGCTACAATATGTAATCTGTACTTTTGGAGATTTGATTTAGATTATTTATTATTATTATATCGAGATCTGTATATATGATATAGTATATGTATATCTGATATAGTATATCTATATATAGATTATTTATTATTATTATATCGAGATTCAACAATTCAAATACACCTGATTTTGAAATCATAGAGTTAAATGGGTTTGCTGTGCTCAGGTGCACACACACCCCCACAAACACATGTCCATATATATAAATATATATATATATAAATACACACACACACCCCCAGCTACAAAGACCTGATGCTTGACTTCAGGCTGACTCTTTGCTTGATTGTTTAGTGCATGGTATTATTATACAAGATTTAACATTTCCATGTGATATCACAAAAGAGACTAGAATACAAGTTTGAAATAGGAGTTGCCTTTTACAATTACATTCTCTTTTCAGATCAGACAAAAAGTAAAATTAATAGCAGATACAGTAAAGTGTATCTAAATTAAGATGTTTCTCCACCTTTTGGGGGTCATTTTGTTTTCTAAATATCTGTTTTGTTTTAGCATCATTTGTGCTAAGGAAGCTAGCATCACTTCATATGTAAATGACATTACAATTTTAAAAATCTTGACTCTTCTCCTGGAGATGACAATAATTAAACTTTATCTTTTAACGTAGAGGTAAAAGAACAAGAAAGTAGTTGCCTAATTGCTGCCATATGATCAAAGTGTTCTGAACATTAAATTAACACAATTAAATGCTTTACCGTGTAATCTTGAAATGCAATTCCGTATTTAAAGACTAATGCAGATTTTTTAGAATGAGGTTTAAATTGGAATTGCATTTGTAACACATGAAGCTGACCCACAATTACACTGTATTTCCTTTGCCTCGGGAGGTCCCAAGGCTACACCACAGCAGTATTTATGTCAGCTCAAGACTAATTTTCCTGCTCACAAATGGTGCTGAATTTGCCTATCCATTTTCAGCAGAGGATGGTGAAATATTTTATCAATTCACAGAGCAATTTGATCAGGAATACCAACCATGCGCTGTTCCTCGTACAGCCCAATCACTTTCTGTTAGTACTGACCTTAAGGGACCAGCTCTGTCAGGGACAGGGAGAGAGATGTGCTCATTACAGCCTTTATTTCCTGAGACTACCAATGAGGATGCTAATTAAAGGCTGCTATAAAATAGTAAAAATGTTGGCATTAAATTGAATTTTAAGGTATATTATCTTTTGAAAGTTATAGACTTCTTCATGCATGGAAACTCTGAATAGTCTCCCAGCTCTTTGGAACTGTACAAATCCCATGTTTTGTCCATCGTTAATCAAGAGCCAAAGGGATCATCTTCACCAAATCCGGGTGCTTTGCAGACATCCTATACTACTTTCTTTTTTTCAAACATCTTAAACTCATAAAAGTACTTTAGTTGTTTTGACCCAATGTTCTGCCCAGAAGCTATTCCAGAATGTTTTCATTGTTGTTGTTGCAGTTAGGAGTCCGCATCTAAAACCCAACGATGATGTCATCAAGGCTAAAACATATCTACTGATTTCTGCAGCACAATTATTTGGCTTAAATAGTCCTTTTCACCTGTCTTCCCCTCCAAGGGTATGTCTAGATAGCAATCAAATTCTTTCACTCTCCACCTAGCAGATAGAGATAAGCAAAGTCAGTCTTTCTCATCTTACAAGACAAGCTCTTTGTGATGCCCTTCTGCACAGGTATTCCAATTTTAGGTCATATTATTGAACAAGCACGGTCAGCACCGGATGCACTGTTCCAGAGAGGAGTTCACTGGTGTCTGTACAACGGCTCTAACTTCCCTGCATCAGCTGGAGATTCAGCCATCACTGGATGACATTTGCTATATTCACAGCTCTATTACGCTGCTGATTTACAGTCATCCTCTCACCAGCTATTACACACATCCTCCTCCTCCTGTTGATTTCCTAGAGTTTAGCTGATTTACTGCAGTTTATGATGTACAACTGGTTATCAACTTAGTCTGAAGAAGTTACAGGTGGAGTTTTTCCAACAAGAGTTTGATTTCATCTAGGAAAGCACATCTAAACAATGAAATCTCTATAACATTTTAAAATATCCTCCCTGGCAAACCCACTGACTACAAATGGCAATAAAATCATGTTACCAGATAAAACTAATTCCAGAGGAGAATGCCATCATGAGACAAAAGTGACAGTGAACTTCCCAGTCCCTATTTTCATACCAGTGGTCACAGATTCATCTTTCCTTTATTATTGGGCCCCAAAACCACATAAGGAGGCCCTCAAAAGGCCTCCTGTTATTTCCTGACAAAGACATCCATCCCCAAGAGAAACTTCCTTCCAGACCCAGATAGTTACTGTCTTAATTCACCTATTAAATGTTATATGCCTCCCTTGTCACCATTGGTTTTGTCCAGCAGCTTCTCTCTCGCCACTTGCTTTGTCTGCCAAGCTTTCAGTCACAGCATTTCATCATCCACCCACGTAATTAGCTGAGAAATAAATATGTTTTCCTGCAAAACTACATTTTGGCATTTGGATGACTGAAAACTCTTAATTTCTGATGCCCATAGGAAGCCAAATACCGAGTAGCACATTTCGGGGGCAACATTTCAAAATTTCACAACCCTTTGGCAAAAAAAAACCCACCACCATCTATGTATGGAACAATATTATAAGGTATCGTGAAGTAGTTTTCAATTTTTTCCTGACATATACAACTGTGCTTCACAGTTGAGCGTATTCATGTGTCATTATTATTATTTTTCATTCTTTATTTCCCTCCTCAGTCTCTCATTACTCTTCGTAATAGGGAAGAAGTACACTTGTCACCATGTCTAGAAGCTCATCTATTCAGCTGCCAAGCCTCAGAATCTAAAGTATTCCCTATATAACTCACAAGTCAGCCTATTCCCACTTCTTATTGCTCCTTCAGTTCCCAGTTTGGCTTTTAAACCTCAAGTGCTCCTTCAGCGGACCTATGGAAGAGGAAAGTCTTATTGCACAGTAACCTCAGTCCCTTAGGAGGAGAAGCAAAACCACAGTTTCAGGCATGCCCAAACAGGACAAAGAGACAGAAAATGAACCATGGTAGATCTGATAATTTTGTGTAGTTTAGGAGCAAATGCAAGAGTGGAGGCTAAATAGACTCAAGTGACAAAACACTTTAATCACAAATGTATCCAAATTACACACCCTTCCTGTTCTACAGGAAGGAAGACGTGGTATCTTATGGAGGTACATAAAGCTTATATATTAACGCTCCTGTCAACGTGATGCAACCTGTACCAGCTGCCACAATGCAGTAAAATGACAATGCCAGGGAAAATACTGTTTTTTACCTCTCCACCTGTTTCTCTCTTCCTCTGGTCTTCTCTTATCAGAGATAAAGTTGTGTTAGTATAAGCACTACTTGGTAGGAACAGGATAAAAATTAAAAATACACACACATTTAAAGGATAGCGCCTTCTAGTTAAGATGAAGAACGAGAAAGGACATTCTTCTGTAATAATTCTAGGTCCACTAACTTAACCTCTAGAAGGTGGGAATTGCTGGGGTAGATTTTGAAGGGAAGAATGTCAGAGAGCTTGGCAGTTCATAAGGCAGAGTCAACTGCAATGCAATATTACTGCGGATAAATTATTATAGTAGGTATAGAAAGAAGGCTGCTTTCTTAGACAAAGTTACTGCCCTGGACCAGACCTATCCAGATTAAATTAAAATAGTCGATACTGTATGTCAACAGGAGCAAAGAGTAGAAAGAATAGCATTTAATTTTCAGTAATTACACCAAAAGGATCATTATCAAGACATAAAGCTACTAAAAGACGTTCTGTTGATCTTGGGAAAATGAGTGAGTGATAAGTTAGAAGCTTTTTTCTACTTTAGAGAAGGGATTATGGTGCAGGGAAAAAACTCCAAATTGGAGTCACAGAAATGGAGTGCAATTTAATTAGTTTAAAACCTCATGAGAAGACCATTGGCATTGAGTAGCATCAGGTAGATATATGGTAGGACAAATGGTAACCACAGAAAGATACACCATCGGATAACTAAAATTATGGGGATTGTAGTGAAGAGGGAACCTTCTTCAGAGGAGGTGATCAAAACATCTAATTAAAAGGACTGTGTGAAAACATCTATAGGATTCTCCACTGGTAAATTAAAGCTTATGGTATGAGGTGATCTGCTTACTGGATTCTCTAAAGGGGACTGCTATGCTTTCTACTGTATTTAATCAAAGTGAATGTGATTTGATTGAATTTACATTGCATTTAATTAATAATATGCTTTATAGCATAGTCCAGGAATACTTTCCCTTCTTCCAACACTTAAATTGATTTCTGGGTTCAGTAGTTCCCTTTTTTATCTACATCTAAAGCAAAAGAAATCAGCCACACTCAGATTTGGCCCATTTTCGGTAGTAAATGAGCCGTGGCCCTTAGTGCACCGGACAAATATTAGGGACGCGACGAATATTACTTGCCAGGTTTGGGGCAATTTTTCCTCCAGGGCAGGAACATAAAAGCCATTGTATGTGGGCATTTGGGTTTCCTCTCCACCCTGCCTTCTTTCTAGTACAATGCAGCACCCACCCAACCTGGGCTAGTGGGAAGGAAGTGTTCCTGTCATGGCAGAGGAGCTGCAACTAGATGATCTTTAAGGTTCCTTCCAATCCAAAGCATTCTCTGATTCTATGATCACTTGAAAATAATTTCCCCTTAGAAATCCACACTATTTTAGCAACATGCCTTAACTTTTTAAACCAATTCTGGAAGGAAATACCGTCTGGATGGTTTTTGTGCTACATAGAAGTGAAATTCTACTAAAGCTCCACCATAATTTCTGCAATGTAAGGCAGGACCCATGTTCCAGTTTTTACTAGTATTTTGAAATCCTAGCCTCGATTGCATAAGAGCAAATTAATAATGGTTTCTTCTCATCGAGGGCTGCAGATTTATTGCCACACAAGAAGCAGCACAGAGCCAAGCTGCAGATAAAAGTAAACCCCAGTTGTTAGACAACTCCTTGTCACCACACAGAGCCAAGCTCCAATCACTGCTTGTTGCACAACAGAACCCAGGCAAAAAATCAGAAAAAGCTCAATTCCAAAGCCTCAGGAGGGACATTTGTAACAAACCAGCTTTCTCTCTATACGGGAATCACCAGTTCAAACACTGGCTTTCTCATTTGCAGTAACAGGGATGACAGTCTGAGCAGTAAACAGAATAAGTAGCTGTGAATTTGGGGACAGATTAAAAAAAGAGCAAATCTGGTTCACTGCAAAAGGAACTACAATTTTTGATAATCTATGGAGTTCTTACGGAACAGAGCAGCACAATATGGGGGAAACCAGAAAAATCTTGAGGTTTTTTTTTTTTTTTAACACCCCAACACATACCCCCCGCCCCAACCTGTCCATCTATAAAAATATGCCTACTATAGAGCTCAGGACTCCCTACCAATATAATGTCCTTACTCAGAAATATGCATTTTTGGAAATGCTAGGAAGTGAGTGTAATATGATAATTGAGGATCAATTTGTTACATCATTACCACTATGCTCTATTATTATTTTAGCTTATCAAGACTAAATCCTGCATTGAATTTTTCCAAGTTTGATCCTTCCCACTTGTGAGGGGATAAACCCCTTCCCTTTCTTTTGTCTTAGGAATGGCAATAAAATATACATAAAGTTTTTTAAAGGTCATAATGACCCTAGAAATGCTTTGTCCCCTCCCTCTTTCACCCAAATATGCTTTCTCTGCAGGTAGAGAACTGCAAATGGCTCTCTAGTCCGCCTGTCTACCATCTCTGGGAGCAGCAGGAGTGATATACGATAGTAAGACGTACAGCTGACTTTCTATCTTACAATAGCTTTTCACAGTTTCAATTTTCTCTTGCAAGCTGTATTTCTTCACCCACAGAGTAAATATATAGCACATCCGTACCAATCCTACCATATTCTCTGTCTTGCTCTGCCTATGAATAGGTGTGAGCTTTTGTGCATGCTGCAAAATAAATAAATAAATGAATGCACACCTGGAATATAACACCAATAAATCAAACACCCACAAAAATAAAAATTCAATTCATAGGTTTTGCTAGAGGATAAAAATGAAAGTTTGTCTTACACTCATTCTTGTCATAATAGTTTGTTGTTTCTTTTCATCAACAATAAGATTACAGCTGTAAAACGTAGTGTCTTGAAAAACTGTATCATATCATATATCATATTTATACATGCTTAATCTGCTTGCTGTCTAAATACAATTAAATATCTTTTCATTAAAGCTGTGTAATTACCTTGAGTAATTTTGTGCAGCAATGGTGCATTTTCATTGTATTTTTCTTCTCTGAATAAAAGCATGCTGTCTGAATTTTGGAAATTTATTCTCAGGAGGCCAATCAAATGTTACCTTTAATGTCACTTTTTTTTCATAAGTATATGCAAAGTTTTAATAACTTATTTTTAACTCTAAGACACATTGCAGATGTATTCACGGATTCATTAAAGGCCCTGAATATCAGTATTTAATTTGGCAAGTTATTGCCATTCATCTGAAAATGTATGGCTTCGGATTTAAATCAGATGCAGAAATGTGGATGTAGAGTCTTTTTAGACCGTGCACTTCCCCATGCATTACTACAAGTTCATCTATTAGAACAAGAATGAAGAAACACTGATTATTTCCATTTTATCACAAACTAGCTGTGCCAAAAAAAAGATGTGTTGATCCACTGAGAAAATTTATCTTTTAAAAGACAATCAGACTGTCACGTAACATTGTTTTGTAGCATCACTCAAGCAGACTTTTAATGTGACAGCTAAATAGGAGCAAGAAATCTTTAAAATATTTTTAAAATAGTCTATGTACACACCCAAAACTATTTCACAAACATACTTTTACATATAACGTGTGTTTACATCCAAATTATGCACATACTGCTGTCAGATATACTTAAATCTGTAACTCTAAGCCTGGAGAGAACTCAATGATCAATATAGAAATAGTCATGATAATCCAAAACCTGAGGATTAGGTGATTCATCTCAACTGCTGTATGTTTTATCAGACATACAAGAAGCAATGAAGTAATTCTACCATTCAAAATTAAAATTCTGTTCCTTCAGTAGAAACTCAGGGTCTCACATATATGCTATCTTTCGAGTTGTACATTATTAACATAGTATTTTTTATTATTACACTTTTAATTATTTCTGGAATAACAAACTGATGCCACTTGACCAGTTATAATATTTACATGAACCAAAGTACGTATCAGAAAACGCATATTCAAAGACTTCTTTTCAAAGAGTTAATTCATATTGTACTGAAGCTCTTTCATAGAAAGATAAATACTCTTCCTGAGACTATTTCTTTTTCACTATATATTATTATATGCAGTTTCTTCCACTTAATAAACTACTTTTTCCTTTAATTGAAAAAAAGACAGTCTTCAAAATCACTTTTTAAAAACAGGAATGTTTTTGGCAGAAAAAAAAAAGTTTTCATTAATTGTTTCGTACTTGT